>BQKZ01006046.1:0-23899 GCA_036244855.1 Temnopleurus reevesii | reverse complement strand
AATATGGCCTCATATTGGAGGCAAATAAAACACGGGAGCCTATGGGGAATTTGTTCTGTCTTGTATTATGGTAAAAATTTGGATGACGGGAAATGAAGGGATACAATACGCGAATTAAATGCACCGCTTAAAACGCTCATATTGATAATAATGTTTCTTATTCAGCCATTACATCTTAATACATTGCAGACCTCTGACAATGCCATGGGCCAATTTCATAAAAGATGTAATCAAACTTAAGATAAATATTAATCTTAGGTCTATGGCAAATCATGAACTATAGAGATATAATTGATTATCAATTAATCATAGCTCTTTGATGCTATAATTGATTTATTGATTTTATTTCCGATTTAATAGCCCCCTATCAGGGATATACCAATCTGTCAAGCATTTGAATTTTTAAGAGTAGCATTTATAATAATAATAATAATAATAATAGGGGGTACTTTTAATGCGCCAGATTCCACATGAATAATGTGCTCAAGGCGCAGGACAGGAAAATTTAAAGAGAAGTAGAAGCAATTTACTTTTAATTATTCATAGATTACACTTGTGAAGATCATTAATGCAAAATTAATGCAAAGGGTGCAATTGATTACGCACTCTAATTATCAATTTCAACAAGAAAAATTGTTTAGAATCAGTTTCATTGACAATGCACCGCTGTAGTAACACTTTATTACTACAGTGAGCGGACTGTACATGCAACATCAAACAGGTCACTGCCTCAGTAAAAGTGCATACATCATATGATATAAGTTAAGGCAAAATGGGGGAAATGGGTAAGTAGGCTTTCTTTTAAGATAATGTCATTCCAATTAAGTGTAAATATGGCATCACTTTGAGACATATGAAATGGAAATGAAAACATTCATTCAATGCATTAATGACTTGACAGAACCCACGCACAGATGAACACCAGAAATATACCAAGCTATTAATTATGAAAACTGCTTTAAATTGGGAACACATAAGTAGGGTTCATATACTTAGGGTAGGAACCTTCAGGTTTCAGAAACTATGACAGTCGTAGAAACTTATACGTGCAGTGCAAAGGGGACTTTTTTAACAAATCAAATTTTCACATTCTCTTCTTAAACGAGGTACCAAGGTAAGTTTGTACAAGTCATCTTGCCTTTTTTTACCATATCGAGGTGCCTTGGTGAGTTGAACAATGTAACTGTGATAGTTTCTGAAACTCTTAATGTATTTCAGCAAAATATGCATTGTATTAGGAGCGTTCTTTGTTGGTTTTCAATTCTATTTGTCATTCCCGTACTTTTCTTGGCCCCTCTACAGACAAAGAAACATCATGGTATCAATTGTATCAATGACTAACTTTCGGAATTCAAATCAATTCTCCCTATCGCATACAGCCAATATCCTCCGATATCACCTTGTAATATCGATTTCACGCACTTTGGCTTTGGCATGCTCACTTCCGGGATCCACCTTGATTACACTGTATACTATATACAAAATTTCAATCCATGGGTAATTTCTTCGTTTTGCGTCGGAAACCAGGATTGGGCCGATTCGCAAACGAAACCCATAGAACAAATAAATGCAGATATGAAAGTAAAATATATAAAAGGATGCTTTTATTAAAAAAGATTGATGAAAAAATATGACACTACAAGCCGCCGACGAAGTTTACCATAGAAAGCAATAGACTTTTGAATGTTACAGGAAGTACCTGTGCTAAGAATCTGGGCCAAAATAACTAGTGCGCCGCATGCGTTCAGATTCGGAGAGCTATATGTGATTGGGAGAATTAAAGTACCTTAAATGGTAACATTGCTTCATGTAAGTAAATTTCTTACAATAACTAACAACGAAAGGTTTTTGGACATTTCATGAAATAAAAAGAGGATGTGACAGGTAATATATTCAAACACTTTTTAAAGAGCAGTAGTTTATTGCTATAAATTTCAAGATGGTCAATGTCAAACTCTGCTCAAAGAATTAGATCTTGCCTGTCATAGCGGCAGTTTATGCAGATGAATGCCATTCCAGATGGACATATAGACAGGAAAAGTGTGGGACAAAATGGGTGGGGTAAAGAATCAAAGGAAGGGGCAGATTTCCTTTGTCTACACAAGGGCAATGACAGAATATTTTCTTTTAGGATTTATATTTTCACTCTCTTTTCTTCAATTGTTCTTTCTGGATGATTGTGGAGAATATTGGATGAAGTATAGAGGTGGACTGATACACTTGTACAGCACATGGAATTCAGTAGAGCCTGATTGTAAAATCAAGCTTATTGAGCAAGTGGCTTGCTGCTTCGTTTGGATTTTGAATCAATAAGAAATATGAAAATTTGTATTAGTAATTGCTGTTCTCATCAGTATATTTTTTTTTTGGGGGGGGTTAAATTTTTTTTTAAAAAAAAAATCAGTATATTTTTTTTTTGGGGGGGGTTAAATCTATATAATGCCCAACCGATGTCGTCTTTGCTGTCATCATCCTAATCTTCATCAATGAGGACAGACTTCTTTCTTTTTATTGCATATTTAAATTACAAGGAAATTTAAACAAGTAATCATTAAATCACAATGGAAAAATTTGTAATTTCTGCATTTATTGTACACTTATCTAGGATATCATTAAGATTGGATAAGTCATCATTCACGAGTACACATGATGCACTCTAAAACAATTAATAAAAGACTATGTAACCTTTTATTTTGCTGATTAGTTTAACATTTATCCAAAAATACAACAATTTGCAGATTAATTTTCTGACATCTAGATACAATAACCTTTAACATTCTGCTGATGAGCTTGACATTTTTCACTGAGTAAAATAATTTTCAAGAAAAAATTTCTGACGGAAATCAGAAATTTATGAGCTATAACAAATTTAGGGTGGGGGAAAGTAAGAGATTTGGGTCGCTTTCTGGCAGGAAAGGCATGCTGGTGATTCATAAATTTTTCTCCCTCACGTACTCAAAATCTGGTTAAAATCAGTAAAATAGAAGCCGAGGGAACGTAGTCCGGACGGATCGAAGGACAACAGATCTAAAGCATGGGATACGACGAGCTGTCAATGAGGATTTCGGCGCTACCAGAAGAGCTTGGATATGACTGGCTGACTTAGGGGATGAGAGACGCAGAGTCTGTGCGTGCTCGATGATTGAGAGGGAGTTGAAGGAATAAAATGGGGTTGAGTGACATTGGAACGGTCAATACACTAATTGCGTTCAAATGTTTGTACTTTTTACGCTTCTCTATATTTTTACCCTCGTTCTAGAGCAATGAGAAATCTGCAGAGAATTTGAATGAAGGAACGTTGACACTGTCGCCGAGTGATGCCTTTGAGGTGTCCCTACTGTCTTTCTTGTCCTAAAGGCCTTTGATCAGTTATGCTATAATAAAGTAACAGAAGTCAAATTTAAACAAATTAAGATAGCTTGGAGAAGGTCGATTACAATTTAGTGAAGCGACAGAAGTCCAATGCAGAAGATGTCAAAGGGTATATAGAAAAATCATTTGAGTTCAACTTCAAACAAACCACAAAACTGATGATCACTTTTTTATGCCATACTTAAGCAACATAAGACAAATATGGGGTCACAAAAATGTCTAAGTTTGAATAAACCTCAGCTTCAAAATAAAAAATCTTAGATAGACAAAAGCTGATCAATTATGCCATTGCCTTGTAGGCTTCACTAGTCCCCAACTTCTTTCTTAAGCAATCAGAAATCCGTGGAAAATGAAGGAAACGAAGGAACGTTGACAGTGTCGCTGAGTTATGCCTTCGAGATGTCAGCTAACTTCTTGAGAAAGTCCCTACTGTCTTTCAATGCGACTGATCAACCTAGAGGCAATTGATCAGTTGTGCCATACTAAAGCAACAGAAGTCACCTGCACTAGGTGTCAAAGGGCCACCAAAAGGGCCACCAATGAAGTACATTGTTTACAGATAGCATAGACAAGGCTGCTGATGCTATATTAATGAAACAGTAGTCAAATTCCCCAGGTGTATAGGCATTACTAAAATCTACAGTTCAGATAAACCTTACTTTGAGAAGGCTCAAGAGGAACAAACCCCAAAGGAACGAACTGTGAAAATTTGAGCAAAATCAGATGAACCGTTCTATATAGTTATGAAGTGTCAAATTCTCAAGGATACAATGATCCCTGCAACTGATGGAGATTCGTCCAATCGGCAATGTTGACAGAATCTGTGATGTTATGTTGGACAACACCTCACTCACTCTATATACCAAATTTTACATCATCTTTTTTTTCAGAAGAGTCAATAAAATGTCAGGTTTTTGCTTGAGTAGAGTAGGCCTCTATCACTTCTGCTTTCTCTCTGGAACGCATTTTGTTAAACATTTTTTTTTAGATTTCATGTAAATCAATTTTTTAAACTTTCATATCAAAAGTGAATAAGGAGTTGTCCACAAGTAAGTCACAGATTCCGCCAAAGTTGCCAACCACATGGATCCGCATCCGCACAAGGATTGTGATATCATTGATAATTCTAAAATTCATAACTTTGAAACAGATTATCCGATTTTCCTCAGATTTTCAGTTTGTTCATCTACCTTTCATCATCCACTGACTGCACAATAATTCTAGGGGTGGGTTCTCCTTAAGACAGAAAAGAAACTGATCAGTTATGCCCTACTAAAGCAACAAGATTCAAATGTACTTCCTTCTGAAGGGTCATGAAATTCCCAAGTTCAAACAAACCTCCATTTCAAGATGATTGAGATATAATACTATTCAAGTATGCCATATGCCTACTGTGGATGCAGAAGTCAAGTGCAATAGTTGTCAGAGTGCCATAAAAAATGTAAAGTTCAAGCAGATGCAAAGTTGAAGCAAGCCAATATGCAAAATCCACCACATTTAAGCAACAGAATTCAAATGAACTTAATCATGTCACAGAGTTATCAAAGAATCCTGTTGATCACTTTTTCTAAATTTCACATAAATCCCTTTTGTAAACTCTCAATATATAGAAAGTGAATATGGAATTGCCCACAAGTATTTCACAGATTCTGCCAAAGTTGCCCATGAGCACAAGATCATGATATCACTGAAAATTGTAATATTCATAGGTTTTGAATGGATTGTCCAGTTCAGTTTCCTCAATCTTTCAGTTTGTTCATCTACCTCTCGTCAGCCACTGACTGCACAATAATTCTAGGGGTGGGTTCCCCTTCAAGACAGAGAAGATGATGATTGGTTATGCCATACTAAAGCAACAAAATTCAAATGAACTTCCTGCTGAAAGGTCATGATATTCCCTAGTTCAAACAAACCACCATTTCAAGATAATTTAGATATAATACTGTTCAATTATGCCATACGCCTACTGTGGCTGCAGAAGTCAAGTGCAATAGTTGTCAAAGTGCCACCAAAAATGTAAAGTTCAACTCAAACTCAAAGTTGAAGTAAGCTAATATATACGCAAAATGTACTGATTCGTTGTGCCATACTTTAAATAACAGAATTCAAATGAACTTCATCCTGTCAATGGCTTGAAAACATCTTGAAGCAAAAAAAAATAATAAAACAATTTTCAATACCTGTTTTTCATAGTTTCCTCATTAGATTTCAATTTCTGGAGAGCTTTACAGGATCTTTCAGTTGACCCTATGTACCTTAAAAGCACTTTATAACGTATTCAAATTTGTTTATGCTTGCCGTAAGACAAGCTATGTGTTAAGCTACTGAAATATAAGTAGAAATTGCGTGCTCGGCGAGTTGCGCAGCCGAGCACATGTATCCCCCGAACCAACAGCATTGCACTGTTGTGGGTTTTATTACTGTCAACTGAACCAGGTTGGTGGTGTATGTTGTTGTACCACTATTTCTTTACATCATGGTTACCATAGCGACCAGGTCTCCGCCCCACACCAAAATCAATAGGCTTCATCCTTTTTTCTTCATACACCTTCATACCAAACTTGAAAATGATTGGATAAGAACTCCGGCCTCTAGAGCGTTCACAAGGTAATATTGACTATTTGTTTACATCATGGTTACCATGGCAACCAGGCCTCCGCCCCACAACAAAACTAATAGGCTTCGTCCTCTCTCCATAAGACACCTTCAGACCAAATTTAAAAATAATCGGACAAGAACTCGGACCTGTAGATCGTTCACAAGTTAATATTAACTATTTCTATTAAATCATTGTTACCATGGCAACCAGGACTCCGATCCACACCAAAATCAATAGGGTTCATCCTCTATCTACCAGACACCTTCACACCAAATTAAAAAAAAAAAACGGACAAGTACTCGGGCCTGTAGAGCGTTCACAAGGTAATATTAATTAATTCTATTAAATCATGGTTACCATGGCAACGAGGACTCCGCCCCGCACCAAAATCAATAGGCTTCATCCTCTATCCACCAGACACCTTCACACTAAATTTCAAAATGATCGGACAAGAACTCGGACCTGTAGAGCGTTCACAAGCAAATCTCTGCGGCGTACACGGCGGAGGTGGCGGCGGACGCGGCGAATAAAATCATAAATGTACTCCCAAGTTGATGTGCTCTTAAATTGACATTAATTGGCATAAATAAAAATACAAATTTAGCACTTACCACATATTTCTTGCTCTATGGTTAGGACTTATTGTTAGGGCTTATTGTGAAGCTGACTAGAGCTTGATGAATCTGTAATTATACAAAAGAGCAATAACATAGAATTTAAATCATAATCACCCTTGAAAAAGATCACTTGTTTTCATCAAAGAGACATCTCTTTGCTTTCTTTAAATTTTCGTTTGATTACTATGTACTTACGTGGGGGCCTATAAATAACAAGCAATGCTTTTCCATATAGGCTCTCTCCACTTATCACTTAATTTTCTTTATGAACGGTTATGTTGAAAAAGAACTAGAAAGATATGATGTCGAATACCTTTTTTATTTTGTTTCTATACATGCTTATACTAAGTAGATATCTTACTATCGCTTTATATCTTTTATTTTACATTGTATAGTTTTGTTTTGTTTCTTTACATGTATTATACTATGATTTGTGATTTGTGGGAAAAATAAACTTGAACTTGAAGGCCCGTATTCCGATAGCGAGGTTTAAGTTAACCCTGGTCTAAATCTGTGGTTTAAGTATGGGTAGCCAAAAAAGTCACAAATTTATTTACAATGTATAATTTTTTTTGTTAACTGCTTTCTTCTTCCATGCACTATTAATGTAGAAAACTATTGAATTTTCTATTCCAAGACAGTTTTGAATAATATGAGTGCTAAATGAGCTGGTAGATTAACATTGACTGTTAGAGATTCAAGCCTCTTTTGGCTATCCATACTTAAACCACAGATTTAGACCAGGGTTAACTTAAACCTCGCTATCGGAATACGGGCCAATGTGTTTTAAATAATTTTTTAACAGTGTTTAAAATGCTTTCAATTTATACAAAACTGTATTTTAACATTCTCAATTAATCAATTTCAATGTTTACTAAAAAATGCACACTATTCTCTTAGTCAAAACAATCATGTCTTCACTTAACCCATTGACTATTGGAACCAGGTAGTCCCTGCACAAAGTCTATAGAAATTACAGAATTCGGTAATCAATGTACATAAACACTTCTAGATTCAACATTAATCATTACTCATCCTCTGACAAAATTAATCCTTACTATTGGCCTATTAATGCTAATGTTGGCACACTTTGCCAACGGATTGGCACTAGTACTAATTGGCACCAATATTTTAAAGGCGCTGTATAAGTAAAATGTTCATATGTCTGGAAGTTGTGATTTTCAAAACAAGACAGTTCCAGACAAGTTTAAAGCTTAGACCAAAGGAAATGGCATAGAATTAGCTAGCATCTCTCATGCACTAAATAATTTCAGCAAATTGCATTAAACCTCAATGTAAACGCTATATCTACTTCATATCTCTAAAAGGTCATCCAAACTTTTTAAAATGAGAGTGTAGGAGTTAGAAAGCTTAGCAGCAATTGAGCGAAAGGAGACAGCATAATCTGGCCCAGCGACGGGTTGGGCGTTCTGGAGCAAAGCCGCATTTCTGGAATGCGATTTTTCTCCCGAGCTTATCCAGGATGTAATTAATAAACAAGATTTCAAATGGAATTTTGCTTGTACCATCACCGCCATCCGCCCTCGCATGCTATATGAATTTGACATTTAGAAAAAATTACTTTGAGATGGGCAGAGAGATATATCGTGTACATTTTTTTATCATATAATTTTTCAGAAGTAAACCGAATGGCTGATCCACTGTAAAAACTGAGATGGGCCACTGTAAAACCTAAAATAATGTTTTGATACGTCAACAGGAATACATGCTCTTAAAGTGTTATTTGTGTTTTTGTTCACATAATACATGAATGTGACATTTAGTGCAAATGGCTTTGAGATGGGCAGAGAGATATACTGTATGATGTACATTCTTTATCATATGAATTAAGTGAATAACTGATCCACAGTGAAAACTAGAAAATTGTGTTAGTGCCTCAACATCATTTATCTATGAGGGCTCTTGTTACATTTTCTTCCTGAAAAATAGCCCCCATAATATGTTTTGCAAGGGCTATTTCTAAGGTTTGGGGGTTATAGCCCTTTGCCCCGTGTATTTTAGTGTTGGCTACAAATAGACCTGCTAGTTCATTAATCCATTGAAACTTTCATCAGATTCTATAATTAGCAGTAACATTGGACCCAAACAAAGGAATCAAACTATACCCCACTATACATAATCCTGGATTAGTGATAGCTTCAACATCTATCTCAGGGTAGAGTCGACAATTTGATCACAAAATCTTCACAAAGACCAAGGAAATGAGCATCAACCCTTGACATAAGTGATGCAACAAACTGTACAACAAATGCTCTATATCAATATAGGTAGGGTTCACACAAAGAGCTGAAACCTCAAGGTTTCAGAGACTGTGACAGAACTACAGAAACTTATACATGCAGCATGAAGGCAAGTTTATGAGGGCTTAAACTTAGAGCCAAAACCCTAAGGTTTCAGAAACTATGACAGTTCTACAGAAGCTTAAATAATCAGTACGAAGGCGAATTATTGAACTTGACAACGTGCCTTGTTTAGGTTGCGAAGGCAAGGAGGAGACTTGTACAAACTTGCCTTGACGCCTGTACATATCTGTGCTTGATGCCTTGTTTTGAGACGAGAAGACAAGAAGGCGAGATCGGTGACTTGTACGAACTCACCTTGGTGCTGCACATATAAGCTTCCATATTTCTGTCAGTTTCTGAAACCTTGAGATTTCAGGTTTCAGTGTGAACCTAACTTTAGATTAAACACTCAAGGCCAAGTCAATAAGATTAGGTGATAATCTATTGTAGATGAACTTCTGGACTGTCTTCCCTTCAAACTGGTTTATCAAGTCAGCAGCTGGCCTCGAAGCTTATGAAATTTCTTTGTCAAGATTGGATAGTGCTTCCTGTATTTAATGGGATAGAAGCTTGATATCGTCTTTGCTAAGATTAATTACTGTCCATCAATTTCACACATAAATTAATAGGGAGTTACTAATATATGTAAATTTAATGTACTCTACAAAAGTTGCTAATGACAACCAGAATGCTAGTCTGACATAGCAACAAGTAATGTATACAAACTGGATATCAAATATTGCAGTTCAATATGCCATTACATTAAAGCCCATGTATAGTTTTGGTAAAGATTAAAGAAATGTGAATTTTGGGGATATATACCATGACATATAGTTTCTGTACACATTTCAAGATCATAGCATATTTTTCTACGAGCGAATTCTTTTGAAAATTATAATTTGACCGTTAAATCGTATTTAGCGCCCTCTCTTGGTTATAACAATATTTTGCTTCTTATCGGGCATATAGAAAATTATTTCCAAGATTTTATTAAAGCATGCTAAAAAGGAATACATAAAGAATAAATTCTGAAATTTTTATCCAATTCTGTTCATGAGAAGCTGTCCTTTATCAAGAAAGAAAATATTGAATTCGCGTCGGGGGCTACGACGCTAAAATATTTTCCACACTTTAGGTTATAACTTTTCCAAAACTTGTTAATTTTTCGTACAATCTTTTGTACAACATGTTCATGATATCATGTTTCTTTTTAAGTAGATTTGAAGACAAAATTTGGCGATAAAAATATTCGCTTTTACCAAAACTATACTTGGGCTTTAAATAGATGCAAATTTTATATGTACAATAAACACAAACTTTGCGCTTGAAAACTGTATGCTTACCCAAGGGATGCCCGACATAGCAACAAATAATGTATGCAAACTGGATATCAAGTATTGCAGTTCTATAGGCCAGTTTAGTAATAGATGACATTTTATACATACTCTATACTCAAAGGTTGTTCTTAACAACCAATAAGCTTTCCCCAGGGCTTACCCTATAAAGCAACAAGTAATGTATGCAAACATGTCTAATGTATACTCACTAACTATGATCATTGGCAAAAATAGTGCATATGTTTGAATATATTACTAAACCGGCATACTGCCATGGAGAGACATAACTATTGACAAATTGAACTCTAAACCCACTCACAAAGTAACCATACCACTCTATCACTTAACCTTCCATCTAGCAAACTCATCCCTCCCCTATCATTTCTGATGAGTATCATGCCTATCTCCCTAATACCGATGACATAAAGGGGACTGGAATTTCCCCCATAGGTTTCCACAAGATCGACCCCAATTTCCCTGATCTTGTCAAAGATCCTGTGGTAAATGTGGCATCTCAACTCCTCTCATCTCAACTCAACGCTTTATCTACACAAATGTAATACTGCATACATGGATACAGAAGGGGGGGGGGGCAAGTTGGGTGCAGACCACATTGACACTGCATTTGTCCATGCCCCAATGTTTCTTCTGGTAACTCATGTGCATAGTGAGGGTGGGAGTGGGGGGGGGGGGGTTGTAAGCTCACGGGCGGACTGTAATGTACATTTTTTTAAAATTTTTTTTTTGCTTGTATGAGTTGTTGGAAGGTAGGCTTTTAACCCTCTCACCCTACCAGACAATCCTGGATTCAAACATATACTGCATATGTGTATCCAGGTGGGAAGAGGAGGAAGCTGGCGATGCCCCCCCCCCCCCCCCACCCCATGGCACTGAACAACAACTAGGGATGGGATCCCTTTGGGAATCTATATCAATTTGGATCCATATCTGCATTATTCATGATCGTCTCACATCTATCCCCAAAATAAGATTACCCAACACTCTGACATGAATGGACAAAGGAACTGGACAAAGTAAACAATCCCCATTCAGGCCTTCACAATAGTTGTAGCAAACAAGAGAAAGTAAAGTCCTTGTTTATTCAGTGAGCAGGTATCTATTCTAAATTTTTTTGCAGAATAAGGGGGAGAAAGTTCTATAGTTGTATAATCTCTTGAAACGTTGGGCAAAAGTTGACCGAACACTGAGCAACTTGCTGTCCACACATTTACTTTTTAAAACATGTCTAACTTTGCTTGAGTTCAAACTCACAAGCAATCATATTATTTACATGACGAACAATAATGAAAATTAAATAACACAGAATTAACACTATCAAAAGAAAGTGATGATAAGATTCAACAACTATTTGAATGCATCCCAGATTGTTATTTTAACTAGATGAATCCACGACCGTGCACGGTCGAAATTTATGCCTCCACCATCACGCAATCGGAAAGACATTTACGGCTTTATTGTTCCATGCCATCAGAAATCAAAAACATTTTTCAAATTTTGGGCACTGCAACCTTTTACCCTTTGAACCCAAAATCTTATCAGTTCTTCCTCACATACATAATTAAGCTATATACTAAGTTTGAAAGAAATTGGTTCAATTTTTCTGTTATAAGTCATAACAATAATGAGCTTTATCAGGTTTTTCTGGCCTGTGACCTTTGACCTTTGACCCATTGAACTCAAAATCTAATCAGTTCATCCTCACATGCTTATACATACTTGAGCCAAGTTTGGTCAAATTCTGTACAGCAGTTCTGAACTTATTGCGGTAACAATCTTTTTAGGTGATTTTTTACAAGTTTTCTGGCCTGTGACCTTTGACCTTTGACCCACCTAAACCAAAATCTAATCAGTTCATCCTCACATACTTATACATACTTGAGCCAAGTTTGGTCAAAATCTGTACAGCAGTTCTGAACTTATTGCGGTAACAAGCTACTTTGGGTGATTTTTTACAAGTTTTTTTTGCCCTGTGACCTTTGACCTTTGACCCCTTGAACCCAAAATCTAATCAGTTCATTCTCACATGGTTATACGTACTTGAGCAATGTTTGGTCAAAATCCGTCAAGCGGTTCTGAACTTATTGCGGTAACAAGGTCCGGAAGGACGCACAGACGCATGCACGCACGCACACACGCACGCACAGACCCACGGACAACCCGAAAACATAATGTCTCCGGCACCACCTTACGGTGGCGGAGGCATAAAAAAACAATATCACCATATGAAAAGTTAACCATATTATAACCAATAGTTTTATAAATTATTCCTAGATAATGGGAGAATTTTGTAACATCCCCACAAGTTGGACATACATGTATTTTAACAAATAGTTATAGGGAAAGTATATTACCCAGTTATGGGTAAATTTTTGTCCAGCTTTTCTGAGAATTATGTACATCTAATGTGGAGGCTTGAATGTGAATTGTCTATTCTGTCCAATATCTTTGATCATTCTATGCACTGTGAATGTGGAAATATTCATTTCCGACTTGGGGTCATTGGGGTGTGTTAGATGCACTATAAAGGGGTGGCACCAATTAGAACTTATGTTTCAAATAAAATCTTGGAAATATGAGTGATTAATTGAGAAAGATTGCGGATTGATAACATCAGAGATTTGAGAATCCCAAGATAGGTGTAAATCTTCTAGATAGCTTAAAGGTCAAGTTCTAACAGAAATCTTGAGAAGTGATGAGTAAATTGCCCAATTTTCTTCCTCATTAGAGTTTGGTGTCAATGTTTATTATTTCATTGCCAATCATAAAAACACACCTCCATATATACCTAACACAACAAGAAATCATTGGTATACCCAAGAATGACTTCTTTCCTTTTTACTTGCATTGGTTGGTCAGAATTGTTTTTTTTTCATTACTCTTTTGGGGGGATCAAACTTCATGTAAAAAATAAGACTTCTCAGAATGGCGTAAAGAGCCCTAAAAAAAAATGTCATGAAATTACCTTTCTTGTTTTATTTTACATGTTTACAGGTAATTCTATTGAAAATAATTTTTCAGGTTGTATTTCTCATGTTTTCTGATAATTTTACATTTTTTTTTTAATTTGAGCCAAAGATTAATCAAAGTCAGGCCATTTTCAGACGGTTAGAGGGTGGATGGTCTTTTAAAAAAGGCTAATTCGCGTCTCAAATTTTTATATCGCTACCAAAACTGCATGAACTTTTCATCGAGGCGTATTTTTAGTTTCTCCCTGATTCAGTGTTTATTTGATTACGATAACGCAGCTTGGTTTAGCAGCCTAGGAAAGGGTGACCTGAAAAAATTAAAAATTGTCCAAAACAAAATTGTGAGATTTATAAGTCAACTACCACCTAGAACACATATTGGTAAAAATGAACTGCAAACAGCGGGTTTTCTCCGGATCGATCTCAGATCTAGTCAACTCATCCTACATCATGTTCATAAGATTTTTTATTCCAATGTGAACCATTACTTATCAATTAATTTTAATCGCACTTCAAGTATTCATGAACATAACACTAGAAATAGACGGTTTAATTTTGTAGTTCCTAAACGAAAAAGTCAAACTGGAAATTGCTTTTACTATAATGGATTTATATTATGGAACTCCCTACCAGATCATATAAGAGCAATTAAGAACTTTCTGCAGTTTAAAAAGGTGTTGAAACATCATCTTCTAAATTAGTCCTCTCCTTAACTTAGTTGATTAGACAAACTCTCATATTTATCTCCACTCTGTATGTTTATTGGGATTACCCCTTTCTTTTTCGTTTTTAGATGTTGTTTATGATTATGTTTCATATATTTCTTTCTGTGTTATCTGTATCTTGGTGTTATCTGCTATTCAGCATGTGTTTGTTTAATAAGGTTCATAATTGATGATGATTCTATATGTTCACATTATATTCATAAGTGTAGGATAGTTACGTAGGGATAAGTACATGTATCTTAGTTTAATTTGTTTGATTGTTATGTAGTCTTGTATGTTAACGTCGTGGACCCCATTGGAAATAAGCCTTGTTGGCTTTCATGGGCTATCCAGTCATGTATGTTGCTACTAACAAATAAATCAAATCAAATCAAAACAGTTTTTCTTACCTTATCAAGAACAGGACTTTCTTTTCTCTATCTCTTAAGGTTACTTGGTTTTCCAAACTGATACTATTGAAACCGATGTACAATTAACCTTCTCAATGTGTTTCACAGACATGTTTGAGAAGGATTCCTTCATTGTCTGATAAAAAAAATATTTATCAACTGTGTAAAAGGAAATATTAGGCACACATAGAAACTATTCTTAATAGTTTTCTTCTTCCCTTTAGATGCTTTGGCTCACATATTTTTTATTGAAAATCCATTTGTGTTTCTTATCTTTTTTGTGCAATATAAATAATGTGTGAAAATATATTGTAAACTGAAAAGCATATGCCACAATGTAAGTGAAACATTGACTTTGTTTCTCACTGAAACTTAACTTGAACGCAATGATTTATTCGACTTTATAGACAATCATTTTGCAGGCAACGGTAAATAGACAGGAAAAATTTACTCCTTAATGCAAATTTTATGCACAGTCTATAAACAAATGTTGTTCTTGTCAACCCGAAAGTTTGCCTGAGGCTTATCCGACTTAGCAATAGGTAAAATATGCAAATTGGATTCCATGTTTCGTAATTCAATTGTTGCTTACAGGTTCAAGAAATACCATGTAACATGTTCGTTTGCAAAAAACATGCATAAAATTGAGTCTATTTTTTTGCCTGGAAATATTTTCTATTTCTTATTCATTGATTTATTGATATCTACTACTTTATTAATTCATTCATAAAATGTTTTACTACTTACTTTGAATATAATGTAAACCAATTCTTTCATTCATTGCTTTTTCATTGATTTCTCTTCTGAAATTTTAGGCCATTGACCCATGACCAATCTTGAAAGATATTTCCAGAATCCAGAAAATATCTCTGCTTGTATTCTACTATCGCCATCCTTTATATCTCTAGTTACAGATGCTGAGCTCATTATCATCCTCCTTTCCTCAGGTTTTCATTTCATATTTTCACATCTGTTCCATGTCAAATATTCAGCGTCTTGTGGGCTGAATAGGAATGGTCATCAAGTGTAAACCGAGCTTTGCTATGTCCAGCCGATAACTCTAATTTCAACTCTAATTTACCCTTAGGCTAGGAAACTCAAGACCAGTACTGACAGTGCGTATCGTTTGTAGTTGAGGTTTTGCGGGCCATCGCCCTGCTAGTTTTTCATCGGCCACATATTTCAGAAAATTTAAAGACAATTTACTTGGGATGGGAANTCAGAGATTTGAGAATCCCAAGATAGGTGTAAATCTTCTAGATAGCTTAAAGGTCAAGTTCTAACAGAAATCTTGAGAAGTGATGAGTAAATTGCCAAATTTTCTTCCTCATTAGAGTTAGGTGTCAATGTTTTCTATTTCATTGCAAATCATAAATTGAAATCTGTGAGACATTATTTTGAGTAATTCGAGCGCCATAAGCGCCCCAGTTAGGCGGAGACCAGGGCTAAACAAGAGACCATCATCATAAAAAACACACCTCCATACATGTATATACCTAACACACAAAAAAATCATTGGTATGGCCAAGAATGACTTCTTTTCTTTTTACTTGCATTGGTTGGTCAGAATTGTTTGTTTTCTTTGCTCTTTTTTTTGGGGGGGGGAACAAACTTCATGTAAAAAAAATAAGACTTCTCAGAAAGAGCCCTAAAATGTCATAAAATTACCTTTCTTGTTTTATTTCACATGTTTACAAGTATTTCTATTGAAAACCATTTTTCAGGTTGTATTTTTCATGTTTTCTGATAATTTTACATTTTTTTAATTTGAGTGAAAAGCCAAAGATTAATTAAAGTCAGGCCATTTTCAGAAGGTCAGAGGGTGGATGGCATCCAAACAGTTTTTCTTACCTTATCAAGAACAGGACTTTCTTTTCTCTATCTCTTAAGGTTACTTGGTTTTCCAAACTGATACTATTGAAACCGATGTACAATTAACCTTCTCAATGTGTTTCACAGACATGTTTGAGAAGGATTCCTTCATTGTCTGATAAAAAAAATATTTATCAACTGTGTAAAAGGAAATATTAGGCACACATAGAAACTATTCTTAATAGTTTTCTTCTTCCCTTTAGATGCTTTGGCTCACATATTTTTTATTGAAAATCCATTTGTGTTTCTTATCTTTTTTGTGCAATATAAATAATGTGTGAAAATATATTGTAAACTGAAAAGCATATGCCACAATGTAAGTGAAACATTGACTTTGTTTCTCACTGAAACTTAACTTGAACGCAATGATTTATTCGACTTTATAGACAATCATTTTGCAGGCAACGGTAAATAGACAGGAAAAATTTACTCCTTAATGCAAATTTTATGCACAGTCTATAAACAAATGTTGTTCTTGTCAACCCGAAAGTTTGCCTGAGGCTTATCCGACTTAGCAATAGGTAAAATATGCAAATTGGATTCCATGTTTCGTAATTCAATTGTTGCTTACAGGTTCAAGAAATACCATGTAACATGTTCGTTTGCAAAAAACATGCATAAAATTGAGTCTATTCTTTGGCCTGGAAATATTTTCCATTTCTTATTCATTGATTTATTGATATCTACTACTTTATTAATTCATTCATAAAATGTTTTACTACTTACTTTGAATATAATGTAAACCAATTCTTTCATTCATTGCTTTTTCATTGATTTCTCTTCTGAAATTTTAGGCCATTGACCCATGACCAATCTTGAAAGATATTTCCAGAATCCAGAAAATATCTCTGCTTGTATTCTACTATCGCCATCCTTTATATCTCTAGTTACAGATGCTGAGCTCATTATCATCCTCCTTTCCTCAGGTTTTCATTTCATATTTTCACATCTGTTCCAAGTCAAATATTCAGCGTCTTGTGGGCTGAATAGGAATGGTCATCAAGTGTAAACCAAGCTTTGCTATGTCCATCCGATAACTCTAATTTCAACTCTAATTTACCCTTAGGCTAGGAAACTCAAGACCAGTACTGACAGTGCGTATCGTTTGTAGTTGAGGTTTTGCGGGCCATCGCCCTGCTAGTTTTTCATCGGCCACATATTTCAGAAAATTTAAAGACAATTTACTTGGGATGGGAAAGATCTTGTTTCAATTAGCAGAGTACCAAACATTTACGGAAACAAAAGTTCCCTGATTAATCACCTAATATTACCATGAAGAAGACTTACAATTCCATGATAATTATTTTTATTTCAGCTCAATTCCAGTTTC
This sequence comes from Temnopleurus reevesii, assembly GCA_036244855.1. Lineage (NCBI taxonomy): Eukaryota > Metazoa > Echinodermata > Echinoidea > Temnopleuroida > Temnopleuridae > Temnopleurus > Temnopleurus reevesii. The sequence goes on along the minus strand of BQKZ01006046.1, from coordinate 6,368 downwards.
ACATCAAATTCATGCTGTTTTGTAAAGCAGTAAAAATGTAAGGGAGCTTAACTTATTTTTATTGGGGCCAATCAAACTCCCCTGAATTTGAAGGATGTTTTCTGACTTTTCCTGAAGTGTTAAAATATGAAGCTTTTTTTTGTTGCTGTTGTTGTTGTTGGTCAGGAAGCATTTATGTTTTGGATCTTTACATATCCTTTTTCTTTTAGGTACATAAGTGTCTAAATTGAATTTTTACTTTAGACTTTCTGGAATAAATTAAAAAATTAAAATTAAAATAACCAAATTCAAACAAATCTGTATTATTTTTATCATACATGCACCAATAATATATCCTTGAAGTAAACTCACCATCATATGGGGAACTCAAGTTACATAACCAGTCACAAGATTTGGGAAAGTCACCAAGCCCATCAAATGAGTCACGGCACAGTAGATGCGTAAGAAAGTAAATTATATCACGACCCTTCCTCACATTTTCTTCTTATAATGACACCTGTCCGTTTGATTCTCGATAATCGTATTAATCTGTTAAGGCTAATGGACCGATGGTCATATTTATTTAAGGTCAGTGACCAGTTGTTCATGTGCAAGACACTTACATTTTACAAATTTTAAAATATCTTTTTTCAATTCAATTCAATTTTATTTCATTCAGATTATACAAGTACATACATGTAGGGTAAAGAATAGATAACATGTAAAAGAATGAGGAGACAGCTGGGAAGACAAGAGTCTTATTAGCTGCTGCCACCAGATACACGGTTCATACAATGTACACTATCAAAACAAATAACTAAGATGAATAATATATGTATAGTAGAGGTAAAAAAGTTATAGTGATAATTGAAATATAAACGATGTTAATGTTCTATGGCTAATGTATATTTGACCAATAACTTTAAAGCATTAGATTAAAAAGAAAAGTTTGACCAACTGACCAAATAATGGCACTCAATGGAAACCTTAATGAGTATGGCATTGCTTGTGAAAAGATCACTATAAAAGGACAGGATAAGGGGTATTGGGAAAGAGATGCAATCAATTTCATATTAACTGCAAATCAGTTGCAAATGGACACATGTATTTTCATTCCGGCAGTTGTATTTTCATAAAATGCGCATGAAAAAATGACTTTGATTGACACGATCCATTCAACTGCAATTCGCAATTAATTGCAACTTTCTAGCTACTCCCCTAAGCTGTACGGTCACAATTATTTCTCCAATATCAAATTGGAACACAATTCAACATTCATCTTGATATATCCTATCACCATAATGAATACAGGAATAGTGCGCTATGTAGGAACATCTTACAATTTCAGCAAGCAATATATAATCATATCACAAAGGCACCTGTCTAACAGCGAGTAATAACATAATCATATTAATCTGTTAGAGGTAACTATATAATGGTCACTGTTTTGGCAGGTCAGTGACCAGTTGTTCATGTTACAGACATTTGATCTTCACACATTAAAGAACTGCTAATGTTCTATGGCTGATATGACGTTGACCCATTTCCTAATCATTCTAATGCTGTGATACATAGAATGGTTGTCCGTTGTGTGCCATTATTCGGACTGTTGGTCAGAATTATTCTTTTAATATTCATGTGGAAAGTTCACCTTTAAAGATAATTGATTGTTACAAATGAATTTATTGTCACTTTTATAGCATATCATAATGCCACATGGAACAAAAATATTTTCTTTAGTTGTACAATGAGTGCCATTATTATCAAATAGATAAGGCCAGTGATCAGAATTTTTAAATCTATTCTTTTAATTTTTCAATAACTAATGTACTACAATTCATTTGCGCAAAGGAAAAAATTTAAAAAGCTTCTGTTAGGAAATTTTAGAGGGTAAGTTATTGGAGGAGATCTCAACAATCTTTTCCAAGGGGCCATACAGCAACACCTGACTGTTTGGGATTGCAGATAATCATATTGATCTGCTAGGAATGGTTAGGTAATAGCCATCTCTAAAACAGGTCAGTGACCTATTGTTTATATTACAGGCATTTGATCTTCACACACTAATAAATTTTCTCTGATCTATGGCTAGTGAAGTTGTATTTGACCCACATTCTAATGGATTAAAATTGCTGCTTTACTAATCCCCAAATTAGGGCATTCACAGGTGAGGTTCATTACTGTACATATTTCTATATCTATATCTATTCAAGCTGGAACACATTTCAACAGCCCAAAGTGGAATCTGCAAAAATGCATTAAGAAAATCATCTAATTAGAACAATATTTCTTGCAGCTGATATATGTATCCCTACTACAACTTATACTGAAACCCAAGCTCTTTAAAAAAGAAAATAACAAAACAAAATTGAAAAGAAAAAAGAGGTAAAGAAATTCAGATCAAGGAGACAAACTTTAAAAAGTCTGGGGAAATTCCACTTCTATTTCGAAAACAAACGATATTATTGCAGGAAACTTTCAGTTTGCTCTATATATCCGATCTTTGTGAGAAATAAACAAGGATCCTTGTATGTTAGACAAAACAAATGTTCGGATGCCCAAGAATGACTTTATTTAAGAAAATGCGTCAGTTGGTCAGAATTTTTTGTCAATTTTTGGAAGATTTCACATAGAAAATAATACTTTGAATGGAGTATAACATTCTCATACCTCTTAAAGCCCAAGTACAGTTTTGGTAAAAGCCAATATTTTTATCGCCAAATTTTGTCTTCAAATCTACTTAAAAAGAAACATGATATCATGAACATGTTGTACAAAAGATTGTACGAAAAATTAACAAGTTTTGGAAAAGTTATAACCTAAAGTGTGGAAAATATTTTAGCGTCGTAGCCCCCGACGCTAATTCAATATTTTCTTTCTTGATAAAGGACAGCTTCTCATGAACAGAATTGGATGAAAATTTCAGAATTTATTCTTTATGTATTCCTTTTTAGCATGCTTTAATAAAATCTTGGAAATAATTTTGTATATGCCCAATAAGAAGCAAAATATTGTTATAACCAAGAGAGGGCGCTAAATACGATTTAACGGTCAAATTCAAATTTTCAAAAGAATTCGCTCGTAGAAAATTATGCTATGATCTTGAAATGTGTATACAAACTATATGTCATGGTATATATCCCCAAAATTCACATTTCTTTAATCTTTACCAAAACTATACATGGGCTTTAAAATAACTTTTGAGGTTACATTTCCCATGCTTTCCTCCAATGATTAAACTTTGATTCTTTAATTTGATTAAAAAGCAAAAAAAAATGAAAGAAAAATTCAGGTCCGGCCATTTCAAGAGGGTCGGGCGGTTGTGGACAAAGAATTTTTAATCCTAACTTCCATCCAGGGTTAGTAGCGTGTAGGTGAATGACCCAGGAAACAGGCGAAATAATGTATCAGTGTAACGAGAATAACAGAATATTGCACAATCCTGGTATCAGCTGGGAAACCCCAAGGAAATTATTGGCAACAATTGAATATATTACAGGCCTGGATATTTGTTTTGCAATAATAATAAAGATAATATAAAGTAGACCATGGCCCTTCCAAACTTTTACTCTTTTTTTCTTCTTCTTTTTTGCATATGCAGGTGCATATCCAGGGGAGGGAGAGGACAAAAGTCCCTTATAATTGTTGGAAAGAAAAAGGAGGAAAAAATGGCTGAGGAACTTTTTTGCTTGCTAGTAAGACCATTCTTGTCAGAAAAACACGTACATTTCGTCCCCTATTCAATTGCAATCCTGTATACATGTCTGGTGTGCATATTCAACTGTTTCTGAAATACCCTACTCTGGACTGCCTAGATATCTACACTTCATTTCTCAGGGCCTTGGAAAACCCCTGGTTTCGCACAATTTTTAAGAGTTCCAAGAAAATGTAGTGAGTCAGTAATTGAAATGAAATATCTTTAAAACCCCTTTAAAACTCTTCAAGAAGGGGACAAAACATCTGAATGCAACATCAAATACTACCACCTTCTTTAAAATACTTATTCACGATTTTTATTTTCTCAAGGAAAGCACACATCCACAAAGGAGACGTCGGAATAACTGCAAGGAAATTTCTATTGAAAACTCTTAAAAAAGTGCAACATGGCCAATTGTGCAAAAAATATGTTCACAGACTTTCAAGAATCATATTCGACTACAATATCCTCTACATAATACAGTCTATCAGATAGGGGACACCTCCATAATCAAACAAATATAATTAAAAACTCCCTCTTATTCAACACCTCCCATGATAGTTCCGGTGATAATTGCTACTAAGCCCTGACTAATTCTCTCCTGTTCAGCAACACTGCAATAATTAGTAGAGCGGAAAATCTAGCAATTATTCTTTAACACCCACATTTGTTAGCCAATTAGGCACAGACAGAGGGATCTAAGAGATAATATTTAGCGAACAACTGTATTTCCTAATATCATTTACAATGGAACCAACTTCTCACACTGTCTAGGCTTTATGCATGCACCATGAGTGTGGGGGGGGGGGCCTTCGGGGGCACAAGCCTCCCAGGTCAGAGCTAGGGGAAGCTACATTTGAGGTAAAAAGGGCATCAAATTGCAAAATTTGAGTTAATTTTTTATTGTCAGCCCCATCAGCAGGGCTCCCTGGTAGGGCAGGCCTACACGGCTTGAATGGGACTACCCTGCTATTTTTAAATAAGACAATAAATAAATATAGAATTAAAATCAGCTCCCAGGAATGGGGCACATCATTTTCTGAAAGGGGCGCTAAATCTGAGATGCTTGTCAGCTTTTAAACTTTTGGTATGTTACACCTCTTTCATGATTATATACTCCCAACCAAGTGAAAATTATATTTCTATTTAGTATTTTGGATTCAGGCCCATTTACAAACAAACCTGTTTATATTGGCCACCCAAGGGAAAGATCATTTTTAATTCAAAACCATTACTATATGATATAAGGAAAAGGTGACAGAAAAGGTGACCTCTATAGTCCAGTTACCTCTATACACACATTCTATGATACACACACATTGATCGGGAAGGACAAAATTAGGTGGCCACTATAGACAGGTGGTCGCAAAGACAGGTTTGACTGTATTCACCAAGCAATAAATTGGTTTCAAGGACATAGGAGGTTATGGGTTTCTTAAATCATCCATAATGCTACAAGTCACAGTAAATATGGTGATGTTATCAAACTTATGCTATCTAATGTTTTACTATCTACTTTAGATAGCTAACTTCCTGTTTTAATGTTGCACATAATTAATCCTGATATCAGAATGAAAAAAATGTGATTTTAATATTGAATAAATATGAATACTAGTGATTATTAAAATTCATTTTTCCTATGCCAGGAATAAATTAAGATTGTCTACACCATCGGGGACATGTTTCATAAAGCTGTATGTATAGGTATGCACGACTCTAACCAAACGAAAAGCTTCAAACACAAACCAGGTATGTACAAGTACCTTAGCTTATAGTGTTACATGAATTGATATGTACGAAAAGGTTAAATGTGTATGTACATGTAGAAATGCATCATTAATCCTTTCATTACATGTCTCCATGGCAAGGTCTGGTAATAAAAGACTAACTCATTATCACACCTGTTGTAGTGAAATTAAGCACCTTCTTGTAGCCTAATTGTGGTCACTTATAATCTCTTTCTAGAAACATCTGAAGGTCTGGCATCATAGACCAACTAATTATCGCACCAGTTGTAGTGAAATTAAGCACCTTGTTGTACCCTAATTGTGGTCATTAATTAGCTCTTTGTGGAGAGGTTGAAGGTCTGGTATCGAAGACTAGCTAATTATAATATAGTGAAATGTTGTCTAATTCTGGGCATTGCTAAGCTCTTTGTGGAGACATCTAAAGGTCTGGTATCATAGACTAGCTCATTATCGCACCAGTAGTAGCAAAACTTTAAGCACCTTGTTGTAGCTTAATTGTGGTCATTGATTAGCTCTTTGTTGAGAGATTGAAGGTCTGTTATCTAAGACTAGCTCATCATTAAACATGTTATATTGAAATGTTGTTTAATTGTGGTCATTGATATGCCCTTTGTAGAGACATCAAAAGGTCTGGTATCATAGTCTAGCTAATTATCACACCAGGGGCCTGTATCATGAAAGATGCAATTCAACTTGCAATAAATATTAATCATGAGTCTATGCCAAAACATGTACCATACAGATACAATTAATTTCAAATTAATTGAATCTCTTTTATGTTACAGAAGCCGGTTGTAGTAAAACTAATATAGTTGTATAGTTGTATAGTGTAATTGTGATCAATGAAGTCGTTGTAGATACATTGAAAGGTCTGACATCGTAGTCTAGCTCATTATAACACCTGTTAAAGTAAAATTAAGCACCTTGTTGTAGCCTAATTGTGG
>BQKZ01006045.1:31738-38302 GCA_036244855.1 Temnopleurus reevesii | reverse complement strand
GCTGATTGTTAATGAGAACCTACCGCGTAATTCGTGGCAGCTAGGTAGAGTGCTGAAAACCATGCCTGACAAGGAAGGACGCGTCCGCAGCGTAGAAGTCAAGACTAGGAATAGTGTTCTTGTTAGGCCGATCGCGAAGTTATGCTTAATTTTGGAAGCAGACGTTTAAATTCCGTTAACAATCCGGTAACCAGGACGAAGTTTAATTAAACGCGATGAGTATCTGAAATATATAGGAATTAGTATAACTCAGAGACTGGTAGAGACCTTGAATTTGCGTCTCTGTGAGTAATAGGGCCGTTTTCTTTGTGATAATTTAACCAAGGTGTTATTGCGTTTTCGAAAGAAATACAAGAGAAATGAAGAATTCGTCAAAGAATGCCGAAATCGATTTGGACATCTTCGCGACCAGCGTTTGATAAAAGATATTGAACTTTAACCCAGAAGAATGAAGAAGATTGAAATGAAGACTCAGAGACTTTTAAATAAGTTTGTTTAAAGTTGATGTTTATACACGTATCTTGAATATCACCTGCGATCTACGTGCATTTCAAATTTGTTATGAAAGTAATACATGTATTTGCATTATGGATATTGCATGTGTTGCAATGAATATTCAATATTCATATTCTCACTTTTATCGAGAGTTGATTGAATATTCAGTGTCAACATTCAAATGATGATTTACAGGAAAACAGTTAATTCATGAAAGATTGTTTGCAACATTCTATATTAATGGATAGAAGGTTATGAGCCAAGACTTATTCGAAATTTTATTCAAAATGTATCAGTGAAACATACGCAAAACAAACGAGTTTGAATTTCGAGCTAGATTTGATTCTCTTGGTTGTCATGGTTACGATATTTGAAAATGTATTCTGCATTTTGTCTGAGGATTATGTTACTTAGCTTGAAGAGAGTTGAAGGATTTATTTAACGTCGTCAGATAATGTTACAAGTTAATTGATTGACAGTTACGTCGATATTGTAGAATAATGTTGTATTTCAGTAAATAGTTACATGATTGTGTACAGTCAACCCTCATTGTTACAAGGCCATATTAGTTTGGGGTCCTTTAAAGAAGAGGAAAAGAAGAACTATTTTACAGTGAAATTTCCTATTTCAGTGCCTATTTGAATGAGGTTTGACTGTACTCGTATTTACTCGTATTTTACAACTGAATACTATTTTGCGAAGAGTTAACGATTCTTTCTATGTTCATGTTAATGCAAAGTGTATAAATATTGTTTAATTATAGTCTTGATCAGCACTCCTTGATTTAATACGGAAAACCTGAAGGATTGCTTATAGATTATTTCAACTGAAGGCAAATAGGGAAGATATATCCAATCGGATTTATTGCTGTAATGTTAACAGTTAGAATACTGCTTTGGGTTATTTTGTTTAGGAAGTTAAATGCTCAATATGCTTTTCCCATTTAAGGGGGCNTTCATATCCAGTATTTGTGATTTGCAAAATTTAAGAACGATTTTAAAATGCCTTTCTTCAAGTGATTTGGAGGATGATAGCAACAAGATATTCTAAACTCACCTTGTCAGTGCCGATTGTGCTGTTATCTATGGTCAAGCATTCTCCAAGGATGGACACATAGCTTTTAACCACGTCCCCGTCTCTTGTTTGGTTGTGAGTGACGAACCTTACAGAGTGCACACCTTGCTCCAGAGGCGGTACAACCGTCATGGTGGGGTCCCCTAGCATGTCTGATTCGAAACCCTTTGCATAAGCGACGAGTAGGCATGGCATTGTGGCATGGATGTAGACCGCTTGGACCTGGCTCGTTTCGAACTCTACAAAGTGACCAGCTGAGAGTGTGACGTTCGGGCGTCCATCCGAGAAGTCAACCTTCGTGTTTGATCGACCGGCGATGAGCCGGAAGAGCGTGGATGCCGAACGTCCTATCATCGCGGCAGCGATGAACGATCGCCCCCACTGAGGAAACGGAGGGAGCTGTTCGACCAGGTGATCGCACGATCGAAGATTCTCCGGAACGAGCGCACAGCGGCATCCTGTCAAGACTGATATCGGCTTGTTGGAGACGATCCTTGATCCTGTTGGGTCATTCTTTCCATCCAGGTGAACCGTTTGATGCTTCCTCAAGTTGAAGCGCAGCTTCTCCCCAGGTTGCAGAACGACGTTCGTATGCGTCCACTCCGTTGATAAGGTGATCGTAACTTCAGTGTTGTCTTCGACCGCGGCAATGCTGATCTGTGCTTCTGTCCACGGATAGAACGAAGCGACGATGTACTCGGTCCCCATGTTGGAAACAGGAAGGGCAGCGAAACCATCCATCGACCTTGGATGGGCATCGTTCAAGCCGAAGACACAGATATCTGTCGTTGAATTCACCACTACGGCATACCCGCCGATCCCGTCGTACGACTGAATAGGAACCACTGCGGATGGTAGATCAACGTCCTGGACGGATTTCCGATCTACCACGGCAAGTTGACGGATCTGCAAGCGAGGTACGGTAATGTGGACGAGCGCCGTCTGCGGTGACTGGTTCACTAGCAGGAGGCGGGCATCGTTCGAGTTCTCATAGTTCCTGGCGAATGTGAACACGAATAATCGACCAGTGATTGTGGATGCACCTGTGGTGAAACAAAAGAAAGATATGTTAATAATTACGTATAAGGTGTAAGATACTGTCCTCATATACGAACACGATATAGACTATTTGCGAAAAGTTAAGTGGGCCACAGACAATAGAACTGTACACCGTGTATTCAACTGTGCGGACACAACAATCGCAAGCCGGTTCCGATTTGAAAACCATTACAAAGAACGATTGAATTTGCGTGTGACTAAATTTTTCGAAGATAGTTTATATCGTGTTTACGTAACTTGTCATTGGGAATCCTGTCATCATCGTCAGCCTACGTAGTCCAAAGTTGGATCCAAATGAATGCTTTTTTTTAATGGGCAATCATGTAACAAAAGAGTACAGCAAGATAAGAGTGTTATTTGATACGAGACCTACCGTGCATTTTACAGGAGACGTCAACCGTTCGAGAAATGAGTGAGCTCAAAATTAAAATATGAATAACGCAAAGCGTGAACAATGTAAATGCTTGTCTTAGAAAACATGGCAACAGAAACTATACTTTTAGTCTTAAGGTCGAATCACACCTTTGCGTCTTTAGTCTTACTGCATCGGCCCAGAGTTTTTCAAAATTCAAAACGCTTCGTGGATGCACAAAGAAGCATGACATACGGCGGACCAACGCTCGGCGTACACTCCTTGAGCGCAAGCCGAACGTCAGTTGACTGTCAGCTCAGAGTCAAGTTCAAGTTCAAGTTCAAGTTCATTTATTTATCTTTCTTCAACAGCATATGGTACAATAATACAAACATTTATAATGCATATATAATGGAAGATCGTTAACAGTTACACGTTCTTCAACAAAGGCAAGAGTTAAGAAAGATGAGGAGACCTTGGGTGAAAGCTTAAGCTTGTGAATATAAGGTCCCTCAAAACAAATATGGTAATAATGAACAAGTAAACAAAGAAAATGACTATAAACTAAACAAGACTAAATACTCATAATAATATCACCATGAAAGCAATAAATACATGAAATATTTCCCATTGATGTATGGGTATTACACATAATGTAGTGCTAAACATAGTTTGAAATTGTAAGGGGGGCTAAACATAGGGAAGAAGACTATTTACAGAAAGATACAAGATGAGGGGTGAGGAGAAAGGATAGAAAGGGGGGGAGAAATTGAAGAGAAAGAGATAATCATAAGGTGTACCAAAAAAACAAATAGATATAGTTGGAAGAGAAAAAAATTGATTGAGTTGGTAGTTCTCTCACAGCAGAAACTTAGGGATGAAATTGAAAGAGAATTAGCTATAGCGTTTTAAAGTCTGCCCTTAAAGCCGACTCACACCTTTGCATTTTTAACCTGCGTCAGCCCAGGATTTTTTTTTAAAATTGAAAGCGCTCCCTGGACGCACAGCGTACGCGGATCGGACGGTAGACTGACGTTCGGATTGCGCTCAAGGAACGTACGCCTGCCGTCAGTCCTCCGTATGACCTGCATCCGGGGATCGTTCTTCTCCTTCCACAAGACCCCTCCGCTCATCGTCCTCCTTACAACTCATTCTCGGTCCACGTACGAAAACGCGATATGGGGACCGTGCCATCTTCTCCATTGCCTCTACCCTGTGGAATAATCTTCCACCTCACATCCAAATTGCTGAATCTGTTGAATTATTTAAATTCCTTCCCAAGACCTACCTATTCAAACAGTTATAATTTAATGTTGTAGCACATTTTTGGAGGTGCACACCAAGTTAGTTCATAATTAAGTAGTTTTTTTAAATATGAATTATGTATTGATTTTTTTACCGGTATTATGATTAGACAGGCCACCTGTGCGCTTTCAAACATTTGTATAAAGCGCCTTATAAATGTAATTATCATTATTATTATTTTCATCATCGATAAAGCACTCTGGCGAAGAGCTCTAGCGCCATCTATCAGCCAGATTGGGTATAATCTCGAGAGTTCATCGAGAATTCCCCCGTTGCACTTTCCCACCGACACGGCTGAGCGAGAGCAGACATCGAGAATTGAATATGAGAAGATAATGTTGTAATGGGCCCATCGCTCTTAACACTAATCACTATGAAATCAAACGAGAAAGAAAAAGGACAGAGTAAATAATAACCCCATTCAATCTTTATCTAGAAGGCAAGAGACAACCGAGCGTTTAGCTTTCCTGTCATCCGGCGAACATGTTTGGCAACTGTTCTACGTTTTCTTTTCTTCGAAGAGTATATTTGAAAATAGATTCCTTTTGGTTGCCAGAGCCTCTGTGAAGGCTTGTATAAAAAGTTGTTTATTTCGTCCAATCTCTTTGTTCTAAAATTTCCACAGTTTAAGCATTTAGATATACAGTGAAAGCGGCGTGATATCGCACTCCTCTTCCATATTGATAAGGAACATAGTATAACCAAGACGATATTACCATGGGATGGGGGTACCAAGGGGGAGTTTAATGCCATTAGTTGGAAATTGAATACTTCCGATGTCGGGAGATGTATCTTTTTTTTTTACATATTTTCTTTTGTTTCAATGAAAACGTTTCCTATTTTAAAGAAAGGATTGGTATTTTAGTATTTACTATCGATTATACATATAATTGAATGATAAATGAAGTCACTCTATGAATACTAAGAGAGATTTAACCCCCCCCCCCCGTTTTTGTTTATCATTTGCTGGTGTGTTTATTTATCGTCGGACACCCTTTAAATTGTATATAATAATAGTAATGAACGGCTTTTTAGATAGCGGTTATCAACTCATGAGAATCCCTAAGCGCTATACAATTGCAGCATTATTACACTGGCTTTAGCCTGGCAGCGACTAGCGCACTTGGCGTTTCAAGGAATAAATATTCCTACCAGGTAGCCGTTCACCCCACCTGGGTTTAGTGCGGCACAATGTGGATGAATTTATTGCTAAAGGAAATTAACGCCATGGATGGGACTCGAACCTATATACGACACTCTGATTGAAAGGCGAGAGTCATGACCACTACATCACGGCGCCTCTACTAGTATTATTCCGGCTATCTAAGTTCTATCTCATGGCCATCTTCAGTAGATATGAACTTACATTTCATTTTGTTACTATAATTTTTTATTGTTTATACCATTATCGTTATTGCTATCGTTATTTTGATCATTATCATCATCATCATCATCATCATCATTATCACTGTCATCAGACAGCATCATCACCATCATCTTCATCATTATCACAATCATCATAATTGCCATCGTTATTATGATCATCATCATTATCATCATCATCATCATCATCATCATCATCATCATCATATTCATCTTCAGCATCATTATTATCATCATTTTCATGATCATTATTATGATCATTATCTCCACCATCGTCACCAGCATCATCATTATATCATCATCAATACCACAATCGTAGTTCTGTGACAACGTCTCAGCTACCCATTACATAAACACGTAACTAAGTACTGCGTCTTTATCATCTCAAAGTGTAAGTAAAAGATACAAATATACCGTACAAGAATTAGGCATGGGATAAATATTTAAGGCCTGCAGTTGGTTTCAGAGGGCCGGCGGCCGGGGCATGGATAATGAGAGCTTAATTCCTGAAATCTCACATGATTATTGAATCATGAACTGTTTTGAATTTACGATTCATATGGCAGGATATCACACTTTTACCTACTAAAAATATCCAAGTCGGCTAATTTGGGGTCTGTTTGTCTGCCTATCCCTTACTTTTTAACCATTTCCATTCTCTCATTTCCCTTTATTTCTTGATAAATTATTCTAGTATCATTTATGTTACTTAATCAGATTGCTAGCTACTAGAAATTTCATGAAAAAAGCAGGGTTTCAATATTTTGGGACACACTGTAAAAAGCTCTTACGAATCACGTGACACCGTCTCGGCTCCCGATTACAACGAATGACTGTTAAACGCATCGCCTCTGGGCCTTTATCGTCTTACCTGATAATGCGACGATGATCCTTCC
>BQKZ01006045.1:12682-26581 GCA_036244855.1 Temnopleurus reevesii | reverse complement strand
GGAGTTTGACTATTCAAATTTGATGACTTTTGCCTTTTTGAGAGTTTGACTGTTCAAGTGTTATGGTGACTACCAAGTATCATCAAGTGTTAAGTTTGAAATCCATTATTTTATCTTTTTACAAATCCAGTATATAAAATAAATATATACTGTGTTCATTCAAGGTTTTGGATTAAAACTATGGTCCCTCTGTGCCTGCAAAAGTACTATTTGCAGGCACATCGGGCCCATAGTTTTAACCAGAACCTTTTCATAACAGTATATAATATACCAGGGCGGTGTTTCACCAAGTTACGAAAGTCTGTAAAAGAACAATTGTATACGCACGACTAATATCAATACTTGTGCTCACTGGTCAAGAATCTTACGCATATTACAATTGTTAATCAACTGCAAACCACAGAAACCCATTTTTTGTAATGTTTTACAAAATTATGCCTTTCAACTTTTCAATTCATCTTTAATAATAGTAATAATTTCTTATTCTTGAATAACCATCATGATCAATGATTATGGATTTTTGAATTGCCATTGCTGACACGTTGAAAAAATAATAATAGCTTTCGTTCAAATTTAATTAAGAATTATTTTTTTAATTAACTCTTCATTGAGTCATTATTTTCCAATTAAATTAGAATTATCCATCACCACAGTGACTGATCAAAGGGTCTATTTTTCGAGACTGCCCAGCGTTCAGCTGCGTTCATAGTAATTTGGGGTGGGCATCACGTTTCCTCACACATTCGTGTTGCGCATGATGGAGTAGTACCTCTCTGGGGGCTATGTCCACAGGGTTATTATGAAGGAAACAGAATATGGTAGATGGAAATGTGTGATGACACGGTCAGAGGGAAAACAAAAATAAACAAAAAGAGTATGAAGGAACATGGTTGTAAAGGCGTTAGAAATGATGATAGGGAAATTAGATCACAGTTAAAATAATTTCTAGAAGACAATTAGCCCTTAAAGTCAGATATTCACTATGTATGAACAGCGAAATCGCATTTACTTCTTTAGCCGGGACCATTTTGCAAAAGAAATAAAAAGAGAGAAAAGATAGCGTTCTAACTAATTTCAGGAATGAAGGTTATCCTCTATTAGAATTCGATATATTAACAAAATTAACTAAAAATTAACTATGATACTATTCTATTATCTTAATATATTTGTGTGATACATGACAGAGTAGCGCCTCTCTGTGGGCTATGTCCACATGGTTATTATGAAAGAAGCAGAATATGGTAGATGGAAATGTGTGACGACATGGTCAGAGGGAAAACAAAAATAAACAGGGGGTGGTGATGAAGGAATGTGGTCGCAAATGCGTTAGAAATGATGATAGGGAAAAGACATCACAGTTAAAATAATTTTTAGAAGATCATTAGCCCTTTACGTCAGATATTCACTCTGATTGAACAGCAAAATCGCAATTACCTCCATAGCCGGGACCATTTTTCAAATGAAATACAAAGGAGAGAAAAAATAGCGTTCTAAATAATTTCAGGAATTAGACATATTAACAAAATTAACAAAAAATATCTATGATACTATTCAATGAACCTAAAATGTTTGTGTGATGCATTACGAAGGAATGTTATCGCAAAGGCGTAAGAAATGATGATAGGGAAAAGAGATCACAGTTAGAATGATTTCATGAAGTTAACATGGTTAATTAGCCCTTATGTCAGATATTCAAATTATGTGAACAGCAAAAATCGCATTTGTGGCCCGGACAATCTTTTTTAAAGGATTACAAAGAAGAGCAAAAATTGCGCTCGATCTTATTCTAGGAATGAAAGTTATCCTCTATTGGAATTCGAGATAATACGATTCTATGACCCTAACACATTGGTATGATGAAAGACGGAGTAGTACCTCTCTGGGGGCTATGTCCACATGGTTATTATGAAAGAAGCAGAATATGATGGATGGAAATGTGTGATGACATGGTCAGAGGGGAACAAAAATAAACATGGGGTGGTGATGATGGAATGTGGACGCATATGCGTTAGAAATGATGATAGGGAAAAGAGATCACAGTTAAAATAATTTCTAGAAGATAATTAGCCCTTTAAGTCAGATATTCACTATGATTGAACAGCGAAATCGCATTTACTTCTATAGCCGGGACCATTTTTCAAAAGAAATACAAAGGAGAGAAAAAATAGCGTTCTAACTAATTTCAGGAATGAAGGTTATCCTCTACCGGAATTTGATATATTAACAAAATTACGAAAAAATAATTATGATACTATTCAATGAACCTAACTTATTTATATGATGCATGGCGGAGTAGCGCCTCTCAGGAGGCTATGTCCACAGGGCTATTATGAAGGAAGCAAAATATGGTAGATGGAAATGTGTGACGACATGGTCAGAGGGAAAGCAAAAATAAACAGGGGGTGATGATCAAGAAACATGGTTGCAAATGCGTTAGAAATTTGATAGAGAACAGAGATCACAGTTAAAATAATTTCTAGAAGATAATTAGCCCTTAAAGTCAGATATTCACTATGATTGAACAGCGAAATCGCATTTACTTCTTTAGCCGGGACCATTTTTCAAAAGAAATAAAAAGGATAGCAAAACTTGCGTTCTAACTAATTTCATGAATGAAGGCTATCCTCTATCCTCTACCGGAATTAGACATATCTATGATACTATTCAATCATCCTAAAATGTTTGTGTGATGCATGACGGAGTAGCGCCTCTCTGGGGGCTATGTCCACATGGCTATATTATGAAGGAAGCAGAGCATAGGGGATGGAAATGTGTGACGACATGGTCAGAGGGAAAACAAAAATAACCAGGGGGTGATGATCAAGGAACATGGTTGAAAATGTATTACAAATATAATAGAGGACATAGATTGCAGTTGGAATAATTTTTGTGAAGCTACGGCAGCCCTTTACCTCAGATATTCACTAAGTATGAACAGCGAAATCACATTTACTTCTAAAGCAGGGACCATTTTTCAAAAGAAATAAAAAGGAGAGCAAAACTTGCGTTCTAACTAATTCTCGGATTGAATATTATCCTCTATCGGAATTGGATTTAAAATAAAAATTAACTAAAATTAACTAAGATACGATTCAATGACCCTAACATATTGGTGTGATACATGACGGAGTAGCACCTCTCTGGGGGCTATGTCCACAGGGCTATTATGAAGGAAGCAGAATATGGGGTGGAAATGTGTGACGACATGGTCAGAGGGAAAACAAACAGGGAGATGATGATGAAGGAACGTGGTAGTAAAGGCGTTAGAAATGATGATAGGGAAAATAGATCACAGTTAAAATAATTTCTAGAAGACAATTAGCCCTTAAAGTCAGATATTCACTATGTATGAACAGCGAAATCGCATTTACTTCTTTAGCCGGGACCATTTTGCAAAAGAAATACAAAAGAGAGAAAAGATAGCGTTCTAACTAATTTCAGGAATGAAGGTTATCCTCTACCGGAATTAGACATATTAACAAAATTAACTAAAAATTAACTATGATACTATTCAATTAACCTAAAATATTTGTGTGATACATGACGGAGTAGCGCCTCTCTGGGGGCTATGTCCACATGGCTATTATGAAAGAAGCAGAATATGATGGATGGAAATGTGTGACGACATGGTCAGAGGGGAACAAAAATAAACAGGGAGATGATGATGAAGGAATGTGGTCGCAAAGGCGTTATGAATAATGATAAGGAAATTATTCTTTGTGAGATAAGGATACATCAAAAACATCAGCTATGAGTTAGCCCTAACATATTTGTGTTATGTGGTTGTTGTTGTTGTTGTTGTTGTTCTTGTTGGTTTTCTTTTTCTTCTTCTTCTAAGTCAAAATCTTCTTCTTCTCCTTCTTCTTCTTCTTCTTCTCCTTTTTTATCTTTTTTTTATGATGGAGCTCTTTAATCTTTGTAGATTATTTTTGCATAGTGCCTAAGGGCTTTGATAAGACATGTGCCTGAGGAATTATATGAGGAGAGCAATTTATAACTCATCAAATAATTTTTGTAAAGACTCATAAAATCATAAAATCGCATTATTATGTAATCCGGTTTCGATTTCAATAGGAACACAATCGCGCATGGAATCGTGTTAACTTATATTCTATCAAGCTAAATAAGATCGGTCAGAGAACTGACCCTTGTGGCACACCACAATTTTGCAGTCTAGGGATTCAAATTTCCCAACAATTTCAAATTAAGATGTCCATTCACCTGCACAACTTTAAAGGTTTATGTGTGTTTATTGATTCAATAAAATGCAATTTAACCTACGTTAAATATAAATCATAAATCTAAGGCAAGATGTGTATACTAAAGTGTTTCTCTTTATTTTGAATTGCGAAGACGGCAGGCCGCGGCGGTGTCAAATCCAATCAGTGTTGTCCGATAAAGATAGACGCTAGTGGGTTTGTCTTGATTACGCCTCAGGTGTTACGGTGTTAACTTAACACCATATTAGAAAACACAAAGTGAGTGTAGCACCGGATTTATTTCAATATACAGGCTTCTTTAGGTGTTCGTTGAACCCACAATATAGAGATGAAAAGTTTAAAGATTGTGACAGTAGCTGATTAGTGTGCTTCTTTATGTCACACCCCGCCGTATCTTTAGAGTAGAAAAGCCAATCCTAATTGCGCAGCATATATACTCTCAACATCGCGGAAGATGAGGGGCGAATCAATATTAGTTAAGAGGCGGGATGTATAATCCAATAGTACATGAAGACTAGGATAGATGGATCATGAGAGAGAATGGGAAAAGGGAGGAAGAGGAAAGATAGAGCATGGAAGTGGAAGTGGAGATGGAGATGTGGAGAAAGGAGAGATAGAGAGGGGAGTGGAATGGAAGAGGAAGAGAGAGAGAGAGAGAGAGAGAGAGAGAGAGGGGGTGATGACAGAGAAAGAGAGCAATAAGCAGAATAAAATAGAGTGTGGAATGGGGAGAGAGTCGAGAGAGGAAGAGAGAGAAAGAGAGAGAGAGAAAGAGAAGAGAGGGAGAGGGGTGGAAGGGAGAGAGAGACATAGAGAGAGAGAGGTGGCGAAAGGGAAAGAAATGAAAATGAAAGAGAATGTCGAGATGGGGGTGAGTGTAGAGAGAGAGAGTGTGGAAGGGAGAGAGAGAGAGAGAAGATGAAAGAGAGGGTGGATATGTGGAAAAAGTGGAGAGAGAGATGGGTAGATGGGAGAGAGAAAGAGAAATAAAGAGAGGGCCGTGATGGAAGAGAGAGACAGAGAGAGAGAGAGAGAGGGAGAGAGAGAGAGAGAGGAAAAACACAATTCAAGGGTCTGGGTATAAAACACCATATGAATGTGTTCATATCTACAGTAGAAAGCACAATGCCATGTGAGAAAACGACAAAGGGAGATAGGAAATAAAGAGGGGAAAAGACGATGGACAAGAATTATAAGCATTTAATGAATGGTTATTAAAATTCTCAATATTATTGGGTAATATGTGACAAGGGATGGGGAAGAGAATTGGAGAAGAAGATAATTTGATAAGGGATGAGGAATGCAGACAGAAGGTAAGAGTGAGGTTGCCGGTAGTTTGTTAGCTGGGCGTGTCCCCTATGAATTTCTTTCAACAAAGAACTGGAAATAGATTAAATTTACGTACGCTAGGCATTTTCTTTCTATTCAAGCTCATTTGTGACCACACCTTTAAAATATTGAGTGGCTGGGTAATGGAAATAAAGAGGGGTTGTTGACACAGTAAATGGGAAAGAGCAAAGCATCAAGTCGCAGAATGTCGAAGATACATAAAGGGATGGAGACGGAAAGAGAGGGGGAGGGGGAATAGGGATAGAGGGAAGGAGGGGAGAGAGAGGGAGTAAATGAGAGGAGAGAGGGATATGAAAGAGAGAGAGAGAGAGTATAGATAGATAGAGAAAGAGTCGAGAGGGGAGAGAAAATAGATAGAGAGGAGGGGGAGAGGTAGAGGGGGAGAGGTAGAGGGGGAGGAGAGAGAGAGAGAGAGAGAGAATGGGGGAGGGAAGGAGGGAGGGACAGAGGGGAAGGGAGGTGGAGAGAGGGAGAGGGAGAGAGATATGGACGGATAGAAAGAGAGGGATATATATATATATATATAGGGAAATAGGGGGAAGATAGGGGGAAGATAGAGATAGAGGGGTGAGATGATGGGAGAAAAGAGAAGAACTAAGCCAGGATAGTCTCTTACATTGTCCAATTCATTACAGTTAAAGTTTATCTTAAGTGACTCGCCTCCCCGCAAGTGCACGGATTGTGTCTGTCAAACAGACGGAGCCCATGATAAAGATAAATGCATACCATTGTCTTGTCTACAATCGAGCACCTATACTATGGTGGAACTGTAGACACATCAAGAAAAGGCCACGTACATCAAAAGAGAGAGAGAGAGAGACAAAAAGAGAGTGACATAAAGAAAGGGAGAAATAGATAGAAAGGGAGAGAAAAAGAGAGAGAGAGAGCGGGAGAGATAGATATTGAGAAATGAAGAGAGAGAGGAAGGTGAGAGAAAAAGAAAGAGAGGAAGAGAGAGAGAGGGAGAGAGAGAGAGGTAGAGAGAAAGAGAGAGGGAGAGAGAGAACGATTCATTATAGTTAAGTTTATCTTAAGTGACTCGCCTCCCCGCAAGTGCACGGATTGTGTCTGTCAAACAGACGGAGCCCATGATGAAGATAAATGCATACCATTGTCTTGTCTACATCGAGCACCTATGGTGGAACTAAAGAGACCTCAAGAAAAGGCCACGTACATCAAAAGAGAGAGAGAGACAAAAAGAGAGTGACATAAAGACAGGGAGAAATAGATAGAAATGGAGAGAAATAGAGAGAGAGAGAGAGCAGGAGAGATAGAGATTGAGAAATGGAGAGGGAGGGGAGAGAGAACGATTCATTACAGTTAAAGTTTATCTTAAGTGACTCGCCTCCCCGCAAGTGCACGGATTGTGTCTGTCAAACAGACGGAGCCCATGATAAAGATAAATGCATACCATTGTCTTGTCTACAATCGAGCACCTATGGTGGCTGTGATGTGTATTTAACAACTGGTTATGTGCTTCGTGGATTTTGCAACCAAGTTAACCAAGTCGTTGTTAAAGCCCCGGTCACATAGGACCCCGGAAGCAACACGATTCATCCCGACTCTTTGTTAATTCACAGTTAACTGCCTCAGAACAACGAGTCAGGGTGAGTCGTGTTGCTTCCGGGGTCCTATGTGACCGGGGCATTAAGTTACGAACGAGTTTAAGAACGACTGGAGTGCGTTAACGAGTGTAATACGCATAAGATTTTCTATTATTCAGCAATCGAACTGATACCAATCATTCCAAAAGTCTTTCGAGACTTAGTGGAACACCGCCCTGATTCTGCAAGACAAGGACGACTTGAATAAAACTGAAATACGTTATCAAGCGGTATACTCGTTTCACAATTATTAAGCGCAAGGATTTGAAAGAAATAAGGTACAAGAACTGATATCGTCGTTCCTAGCTTCGTGAAATATAAGGTCGACGAAAAGTGACAAAGTGTGCAAAGTCAGTGACCACAGGACTAGAGTATCCGATCTCTGGTCACAAATGTTGTGCGTTTTTGCACAAGTGGCATACCTTGCATCCCTGGTCACGAACTACACGTCCCAAGTCACAAATTTCATGACCAGCGTTGTTTCACCATGTTACGAACGATTTTAAGAACGACTTTAAACCGATAGACCAGTTTTAGGAGAGATGGCGCTTCAGATATTTAACTACTTTGTAAGCTGTAGTTAAAGGATTACAATAATATAGTTTTTAAATGGCAAATTAGATCATTTTCATAGTTTGTTTGTATGAAATTGATCAAGAAATGGCTTAATTATCGCAAAATAAGACATGACGACAGCATCGCTCTCCCCAGCACAGCATGTTTCACATACAAAATGAATGCGAACTCATACGCCGCATACAATACCACCGATCGCTCCAGCCATTCTACGCAATTTCGAAGCAAAATGCGCCAGAATAAGTGCGAAAATCTTCTCATTATATCGTACACAGTTAAATAATAGGCATGTAAAGCAATTTGTGAATACATCGGCTCGTTTTACATTAATTTCTGCATCCCGACCATCACAAATATATACCTTTAAGATCGACTGGCATCATTTTTGTGCGCATTATTACGCGTATTCAGAGCAAGAAATAATACCAGTCGATCTTATAATCGCTCTTAGAGTCTTTCTTATTTTGTTGAAACAACGCCCAGTCCTTCTTTGAGTCGTTCTTAACTTTAGGAAAGAGTCGAGTGCGTTCATGAGTGTAATATAATGCCTACAATTCCAGATCAGTCGGCACAAGAACTGATGCCAGTCATTCTGAAAGTCACCTCGATCATGCCCTAATGCTGAATGTCCTTCAGAGCCACCATAGCGAACGCTCTGACACCATCTTATATCATCCAGAGGTTCAATGGACTCGCCGGTGTACTTTATCTTGTTATAAGGGAGACATTTCCAAGTCTGCCTCTTACTCAACCATCATGTTCGATTTTGTTTATTATCATGAAGTTCGATGTCTCCGTTTATCTCAGGAATTGCTCACATCAATACATATTTTCCCAGAACAATACCATGTGATGTGTCACACGTGTTCTTATGAATCTAGCTGCTTTATTAAGTGAAAACCGCTAAAATGAATGCGGTATATAGACAAACACCCAGAACGTGTCTTAATGATTATTGTAATATGTATGCATGTATATATATGTATGTATGTATGTGTGTATGTGTGTGTATGTGTGTGCCTGTGGATGGGTAGTTAGATATTCTCAAATATTTTGATAAGGCGTATATTGATTTGTGGCTGTGTGTGGCATAGTGTGTATGTGTGATGTGTGTTTTTATGTGTATATGTGGGTGTTTGCTCTTACATTTTAGTGTGATTGATGAATATATGTGCGTGAGTGTGTGTGATTGGTTATGTTATACGATAGAGATATGTGGTGAGTGTATGATTCGTGGTTGTGTTTGTATATATGTGTGTGTGGGTTTGGTGCGTGTGCGCTCCCACGTTTAAGAGCAGTAATGTGTATGTATTCGTGTATATGTACGTAACTTTGCGTATATTTTTGTGTGCATATTAGGAAGGGTGTCTGAAGATCTTTATATATGCTTGCATGCATGAGTTCATGTGGGTATTAGGTGTGTGTGGGTGAGTGTGTGCGTGTGTTTGCTTGTGTGCGTGTGTGATAAATGCACGTCTCGTAGACGGAAGGTCCTGTAGGAAAAAAGATGCTGTAATAAACTGTAAACGACTTTTTTGGTTTTCCCCTTGTCTTTTTCCTCCTTTCTTTAGTTTCCTTCTTTCTTTTCGTTCTTTCCTTACTTGCTGGCACTATGTGAATTAATTTGGGATCTGCAGCGAGACGTGACATTAATGCAGCTGTGAATGTATTGATTTCATATTGTGTATTCACGATGGCATGCCATTTCAAATCGAAATCAGTCTCTTTTTTTTGTTTTAAAGACGCCCACGTTATATTGCCAATAATGCTGCCTCAAAAGTATTATTCAATATTTTTGCCGGGTAAGATTTCTCATAATTGTACTGCATAACTGCAGTCACATACGTAAAAACTTCTTAATTATGTGTTTTTTCAGTTTATTAGTAATCCCATCAAATAATCAAATAAACATTCTTAATATTCACATAAAATTGGTAACAGAAATGATCCGTGAAACGGCAAGAATTACTTATATTTAAACAATAAATAAGCATCGTCGGATCATAAGACTGGCCTAGATTTACGAATTTAATCATGGATATCAGAAACCTCTAAACAAATATTGACATCAAATATAAAAAATTAAAATTTTCAATAACTAAAAATTCTTAATATTTCACAACATCCGTTGAAAAAGAATGTCGTGAATTCTAGAAACTTATGAAGGAATTCAATAGTTCCTTCGATTACATTTCCCTTGTTTTTTAAGGGAACTCGACATTATTTTTTTCACAAATGTGGAAAGGATGGACTATAGCAGAATCGCGCGAGATTGTAATTCAATTGCAGCAGACGTTATATGTTATGTTTCGTGGGTCAAAAATGTGCATAGATTTTGATATATTGGTAAACCTATACCTCGTCTCCTTGACACAGGAGCAACTCTGTTACTCTGGTGCTGAATTTGTTAGGTTTTAATATCAACACTTTCTAGCACTGGAGGCGGGATGTAAGTGGCTAGCACCGCAATTAGGTTGAGCATGGTGTCACACATTTTTAAGCCTGACATTTTGCAGAGCACACTCAAAGATGAAAGCACCGGAAATATGGGTTTTAGCGGGATGCGGTAGACAGCCGCATCCGTTCAACCTTTCATGTTAAAGTTGCCGCTTCTCTAAGGGGGTGTTGTTCGAAAGCAACTGCAAATCAACTGTAACTTTGCAAATTGTAACGCGCATTTTCATTCGCCTACGATATGCGCATTTAACAAGATGCGCATGAAACAGTTTTTTTGATTAGCTAGTTCCGATCAACTGCAACTTGCGATCAATTGACCTTTTGAACAACACCCCCTATATTTCAGATATATATAAAAAAAAAAGAAAATGATCCACTAATAAATTCGGAAATATGATTTATATTTTTAGGATATTTTCAAAAATAGAAATGTAAAGCCATTTAGTGTCGGAAGGCTTTGAATCAATAATCCCGCGATTTGCAAAGAAAAGGAAAGTGAATTGTTGGCAGCGACTGTAGTTCTTTTCTAGCTTGCAGAGTATGGATGGATATTCTTTAAACAGACCATGACATGATCTGCCTGTGATGCATTTTTGGAAGAAAGCAGAATATTATTTAACAAAAAATTCTATAAAAAAATATAACTGGTATCAGAATGTCCTAAGATTCGTAAAATCGAACTTCTATACTAACGTTGGATATAATTATTACAGAAGATGTCTTTCTGCTAATTTCGGCTTCAATATTGCTTGGAGTCACTGGCAGATCGAATTTGCCATTTTCGAAGGCCCGAAATGGCACCATTTGAAATTAGCACTGACATTACGGTATAATGTTCTGAATAATGATGACTTCCTCTTTCTCACAGTGACGGGAGCCGGAGGGTTAACTGCATAATGACAACGATACCCCGACACAGCAAAAATTGAAAAGCATAATAATGCTCTTAAAAATGTATGAATTATTCAAAGGACAATGTTTAGAATACCCTTTGGTAATTGTCACCTCGTAAAAAGGAACGAAATTTTAGATGGGTAAAGGCATTTTCTTCTCACGGCCAAGGGACGTGTATGAGCATATGTACTTATCACATTTTCACCACTGTCATATTACCTCTGAAACTTCTACCTGTAGTATTATTAGTTATCTCTGATATGTTTACTACTACTATTTTACCTCTTATATGTTTACTACTGATATTTTTACCACTGTCATTTTTACCTATCACATTTCTACCTTTCACCTAAATGAACCATCATCCGAATGATCCCTATTCCTTTCAGACATCTAGACACGTGTACTGAGATGCTATCATTGCTAACGGTGGTGCCCAAGGTGCAAGGGGTCAGAATCGATAATCATAACTACTGACGCTGAGCAGAGGAAAGGTGATAATATTTACATGCGATGCGATCCTCTGCCATTCTTTTTTATTTACCTCTGAATATTTTACATCTGACGTTTTTACCTTTGAAAATTTCACCTCTGCTATTTTTACATCTGAAATTTGTACTACTTCCATTTTTACCACTAAAATGTTTACATTTTCATCACAGACATTTTCACCTCTGAGATTTTTACCACTATCTTTTATACCTCTAACATTATTACCACTGCCATTATTACCCTTGACATTTTGACAACTGCCATTTTTACCTTTGAGATTTCACCTCTGATATTTTTACCATTGATATTTTTGTCTGGGAATTTTTTTACCAGTGACATTTTTACCTCTGACAATTTCACCACTGCCACTACTACCTCTGACATTTGTACCACTGCCATGTTTACTTCTGACATTATGACCTCTTGTATTTTCACCACTGACATTTTTGCCACTTAATTTCTATCTGGCACCTGAATGAAAAAGGTCTATCATGTGAATGACACTATTTATTCATTTCAGACATCTAGACACGTGTACTGAGATGCTATCATTCCTAACGGTGGCGCCCAAGACGCAAGGGGTCAGAATCAATAATCAAAACCGATGACGCTGAGCAGGAGAAAGGTGATAATATTCACATTGGATGCTAACACATACATTTTGATCTCTGACTATAATACCATTGCCAATTTGCATATGACATTTTGCCAATTGGCATTTTACCTCTGATATTTTGGCTACATGGCAATATACCTCGGACATTTTTACCTTTGATATTTTTACCTCTGATATTTTACTATTGCCACTTTTATTTTTACCTCTGACATTTTTACCCGTCACAGGTTTACCACTGAAACTTTTACCTTTGATATTTTACTACTGATATATTTACATCTGCCTTTTTTAGCGCCAATGCCATTTTTATCTCTGCTATTTTACCACTGACTGTTTTACCGCTCACATTTACCACAGCCATTTTACCTCTGACATTTTAACCCTTTCGATGACACTCTGGCACTTTTATCTCTCACATTTTTACCACTGACATTCTTACCTTTTACATTTGTACCTTGCACCTGAATGAACCAGAGCTATAATCTGAATGATCCCTATTCATTTCAGACATCTAGACAAGTGTACTGAGATGCTATCATTGCTAACGGGGGAGCCCAAGACGCAAGGGGTCAGAATCAATAATTCATAACCGATGACGCTGAGCTGGGGAAAGGTGATAATATTCACAGGGGATGCTAAAACGGTACATCATTTTGATTTCAGGCCAGAAAGGTAAACATTCCAGCACGAGGTAATGGATAGCGTGTGCTTAACAGCGCCGCAGGATTTAATTGCATTAGGCTTTTAGCATATCGCGGAGATTAAGGAGCGTGGATTAAGGTGAGGTGGAAGTTGAGACGTTAGGGGGAGTGGAAGGTTGATATTGGAGAAGGATTTTTTTCAGATGGGAAGATTGGGGGGATGATGGATGGAAGGAGGTGGATGGAGATAGTTAGTGAAGATAGCATACATGTATGTCCTGATTGAATTGAATGTATCTCTTCGTCTCTTCGTACAGACACTTCACTAACGCTTAAATGTCCGTTCGTAGAGTGCAAGCTGAACAAATTAAGCTTTATCCATTCGTATCCCTTGTGACGTATGGGCCATAAAAAAATACTGGGCAGTATTTGACACTCCTCTAACGATTGAACTTTGTCACGGACTGAATGTTTTTGTAAAGGACAGATTTTTCTTAAGAATGAAAAAAAAATGCAAAAATGATTCACGTTGTTTAAATTTCTCAATTTATAACCACGTCGTAACTATATATTAAAAATAGCTTATGAATCTATTAAGGCCCACTCAAACCTCTGCGTTTTTAGGCTGCGCCAGCCCAGTGATTTTTTTTTTTTAAATTGAGAACGCTTCCCGAGCGCACAGTATACGCTGATCAGACGGTGGACTGACGTTCTGCTTGCGCTCATGGAGCGTACGCCAAACGTCAGTCCCCGTATGACCTGCGTCTTTTTACGTCTTGGAAGAGTTTTTAATTTTCAAAAATGCTAGGCCGACGCAGGCTAAAAACGCAAATGTGTGAATCAGCATTTACAGCTACCAATCTAATATTATGCCGAAGTGTTCATTATATCGTATTTTTTAATATTTAAACTAAACAATCAGCATCATCCTGACATATCAATACAATTTAACATTACAATTATTAATCGGTCATCATCATCTCGATCGTGACCAGGCGCGCACCCAGGATTTTCATACCCGGGGGGCTGAGCCCAAATTTGGCACCCCC
>BQKZ01006044.1:27129-38701 GCA_036244855.1 Temnopleurus reevesii | reverse complement strand
GACCTCTTGAGTAGACGATGCTCCATAATATTCTGGTTCCTCTGAGAGACATCAGGCCTGACACCAACGTAGAAGCCCTCGTCCTCCAGGTATCTTGGCTGCGTGTTCTCTGGAACCTTCTGATCTGACGGGACTGGATATATATGGGTACCAAAGCAAGAATGTAATTTATTAGAAGTGACGATGATGGGGACTTCCCAATAGTTGTAATGTTGGAAGTGGCCAAAGCTGTATGAAGTGTCATAATTCTATGGTGAATATTTCCCAATTATGATAATAATATTTTGGATTTAAATTGCACATCATCATTTCTAAGAAAACTCAAAGTGCTTGTGATATTATTACCCGGTCACTGGATGGCAATAAAAGACTAGCATCAACAAAGCCATATAGGCTCGCACATCATCAGATACTGTGTTGCTGTCTCCTACTGGTCCCCACTCACACCTGGGTAGAGTGCAGCTTTATGGATAAATTTCGTGCTGAAGGAAATTAACGCCATGGGTGGGATTCGATTCGTGATTCTCTGGTTGAAAGGCAAGAGTCATTTGAAAGACTTTACAAATATCAAATCATTGATACAAGAAATGACTGCTGTGTGGTCAAGAAGTGGTTTTCCTGAATTACTACTACAGCATGTCATCCTTTACAGTCCCAACTTTTTGTAGTAACCTTTTTCCAACAAAAACAGATGTGCCCTCGTTCCCCTCCTTGTCCTCCCTACCTTTGATCTGGAGCAAATTTTACCCTCCAAATATTGTTGACTGCTCTTGAGTCTTGATTTGCGGTGTTAAAAAAAACCTCCTTTATTCATCCTCATTACACAAAAACTAACCTCAGATAAATACCAGCGACTGACTGGTAAACAATTTCTATATAAATCAAAAATAATAATGGTCTTAAAATACATTCTTGTGGCACATCACATCCTCACCGGTCTTGATGCTTGGAACAAAGAAGTAGCCTTCCTCTTTCTTCTCCCTCACACCAAGAGGAACATACTCAGCAGGGGCTAGCTGTGTCGGTTGTAGCTTCCACATATCCCTATCTACAAATACTTCAGACAGGAGAGGGGTACTCTCCTTCCCATCATCGTCCTCCCCTTCCTTGCTCTTTGACTTCCTACGAACACCAGAGCTGGGACCGGGTAGGTCGTCGGAGGGGGGCTCGGCTTCGATTGCAGCAGATTCTGGTTCTGGATCGAAGTTCCGGGTGAAGAAATCAAAAGCCTCTTCTTCTGTCGGTAGAGCTGCTTGCTGCAAGATGAAGATCCTTTTCATTTTAGTAAAATTCATTTTGAGATATTTAAATACAACGGTAGTCTCCTATGCAAAGTTGAATGAATTTTGCAGGTTACTAGCTTTCCATTTCCATTCTGTACGACGCACATTCATATATGTACAAACACTGCAAACAAATGAAAATAACAAAAAGCTAACGTGTCAAACTGGTTTCATATCTAAAATATTCGCTTATACAGCATATACAGCAAGTTTTCATTAAAATTTTGAACAAATATAGCTGAACTCTGTACAAATGATAATAATCATGATGCGAGCAATTTTGCTCTCATCTTTCCTCCGCAATGAAATTAAATGGTACTTGATGAAAGTGACAGCATCATATTTGTGAAGCACTTAGATACATCAAAGATTATTGGCACTTAGTTCAAGGGTTGGAATCTTATCTGATTACATACAACATATATTCTGCATTTTTAGATCTATGTTTTTAACAGATCTGCATATGAACCTAGGCACAAGGAAACCCAAAACTGGAGAGAGGTACCATGCTATGAAAACACGAAAGTCAAATGATAAAACAATATCATTCTTCTCTCTAAATCCACAGTGGTATGCAGAGTGAAATAAACAAGGGAACGATTTGATTCTTCTTATTGTACAAAGTCACAATTCACATTTATTTGGCAATATAAAGATACAAAATAACAAAGTTAAACAAATATACAATGTTATAGATACAGTCAGGATTAATTCATAAGTTAAAAACTTGTAGGTGCATGTAAGAAACCCTTAAAAATAATTTGAACTCCTTTAAAAACATTTGAACCTCTAAAAAACAATTTCAATCCCTTAAAACAACTTGTAGCTTACCTTGGCTTTGACCTGCTTGAAAGCTGCTCTCCATTTTTCTTTGGCCACAATCGACTCATTCAACATCTTATCTTCTTCAATCTCCTCTTTAGTGAGCTGTATCAAAGGAAAAATTAATCAAAACATCATTGTCACTAAATCAACAAATATGTGTATAAGAAAGAAAGATAAATAGACAGAAAGTGGGGAGTATCATGGAAGTCTAACAACTGAATTATAATTGGTGTTACAACAAACATATCAAAAGAAATCTTAAAAGATTACATTACTTGAAAAATATCTATTGTAAGGAATAAATGGTAATAGTATAAATGGAAAATAATCCAAGCATATTATTATAAAAATATCAAAGATGTAAGTGTGTGAATATAAATTCGCAAGAAATAGTAATCAACCCAAGTTTGTTTATTGTAAATCATAGCTGAGACCATAAATTTTTATGAGTATTTCTTACAATAGAAATGCAAATGAATTGCAATTAATGGAGCTGTTTGTTTATTTATTTATTTTTTTTTGCTTGTTTGTGTTTCATTTGTATCTAGCATACTAGTTATCTCATCATTACATAACACATTTTGAGACTTACAATAGAAGGCTCATCAAATCTGGTTGCCATATCTCGGGCTCTCAATCCCCTCAGTCTCCTTGCTGGCAGATCTTTATCCGGATCCTTTGCGACTTCACTCTTCATCGACTCTTCGGCTTTCTCCTACATTAAAATAATATAACATCAGTATAATAAAGTTCCCAAATCTCCGATGCTATGAATATAATAACAGCAACTTCAGGCCATCAAAGAATTCAAAGTTATTTTCCAGATTCCTGGGATCTTTGGGTACTCCACTGTTAATTGATTCTTCAGCTTTCTCCTGCACCAATATAATGAATTTAAAAAAATCATAAAATTCACTTTGATAGAGTTCTGAAGTCTATTTTGTGTCTATTGCTCAACTCTTTATTGATTCTCCCGCTTTCTCTTACACCTATACATAAAGAAAAATTGATAAGTTTCTGGAGTATTGTGAAAAAAATTATTTAAATAGTTCTAAAATTTACATGGCTTTAATCATTAGATTACAGCACTTTGGCTTCTTCACTATTGACTGCATCTTCGGCTTTTATCTAGATCACGACAATAAGAACCTATTAATGAGTTCTCAAATCTATGATAATGTGAGTTTTGAAACATCAACTTCAAGAGATTACAAAAATCTCAACTTTTAAATTCGTGAGTCTTTCTATTTTTCCTCTCATTTATACTGTCTGGGTTTTTTTTGTGCAGGGGGGGGGGGTCATTTTTCCCTCTTTTATTTGCCTCCTATTGAAATCCATCCTACCTTAGCTTCAGCCATCTTCCTCCTGATTCTTTCTCTGATGGTGGCATTTGTCGTAGATCCCAATTTACTTGTTTCCAGCCCAGGCTTCGCTGCTAGCACTGCTGCTGCCATATCTATTTATTGTTAAAATAATAACTTACAAGATTAGACAACTCAAGCAATAATCATTAGGAAAGGGGCAATAAACTACATGGTATATCATTTACTAGGTCATTAGTAATAAATTCACATATGGGTCTTGTTTGAAGACTGAATGTAAAAAAGCTTTCATTTGAAAAAAAATTACTTACTTGTTGCAGTTCAATCTATTATGCTTTCTTTGCAGGGGGGCATCAAAATGTAGTAAGTCTGGAGTTGTAATATCATGGTGTTTGAGTTAAGTATACCATTAACGAGTCTCATTTTTTATTCTTCTTTTCCATTTTTAAGAGATAATTTCCCCATGTGTGAACAACATAAATAGTTGTGAGGGTTTTTTTTTTTTTTTTTTTTTTGTTTACTATTGTTGGATATCGATTCCCATATTTTTCATTTCTGCTTTCACGCAAAATGTGCTCTAATTCATGGCTATGACACAAACATAAAGGGTAATTGTATGTATTGATTACTATGAATATTTATATCAATGCAGCTCCTTATTTTAATCGTCCAAAGTCATCATTAGTTTGTATAATTCTGAATTGCAAACATTTACATGAAACAAACAAGTAACTACCTGCTTTCTTCCCTTTTCCCTTCCTCTTCTTCTTTGGTTTTGTATCTTGATCTTCTTCTTCATCTTCCTCCTCTCCCGTCTCTGGAATGGTTGGAATCTCTGCAGCTGTTCTTCTCTTTGGTTTGGGTTCTTTCTTCTGCAGCTCTTCGTCTGCCGGCTCAAGTGACTCAAATAGCTGATAAGAACAAAGATTGAGACAAAAAAATATATATATATATTTGACAATCCCGTTTCCTTATTAGGACTCAATTTTGAGGATTTTATTCATTAAAAAAAGGCTTTGTTCAAATCCTCTTCTTCTTCTTTGTCTTTTTCCCCTCTCGTCTCTGAAATGGTTGGAATCTCTGCGGCTGTTCTTATCTTTGGTTTAGGTTCTTTCTTCTGCAGCTCTTCGTCTGCTGGTTCTAGAGACTCAAAAAGCTTATAAGAACAAAGATTGAGAAAAAAACCTATATGTTTGTTGATCTGGTTATTGGGATTAAATTTGAGGACTTTATTGATTAAATTTATGTGGTTTTGTTCAGTAGCAGAAACAGATAAAATATTAATAGTTTAAATAGCAGTCATGCTCAAATTTAGTTTGAATGCCATTAATATTCAATGAAATGTATTAAATAATGAAATATGAAACAGATTAGGAAACCTGACAACTAGAAGTTTTAAAAATCACTAGATCTAAAGATCTAAGTACGTGTATTACCTCTTTCTTCTTTGATTCTCTGTCTTGGGTGAGCTTTTCCATAAGAGACTCTGCCTGCTGAATCTCTTCAATGGGCTGTGTGAAGAAACAATCAAGGTATCAGATAGATGTATAAATAGATTGATAAATTCTCGACACCTACTATAAATGCAAATCAAGAAGACACAAAAAAGCAGTTTGACTCTACTGTTATTCAAAAGACTTGTAAAAAACTTACCTTATCACTTCTTAAGTTACTCTACTCTTCTCTTAAAGTGCCTTCAGCACTCAACAGAGTGGATTTGGCGCTATGTAATTAGCAATATTATCATTATCATTATTATTATTAAGAATCGCTAGTGGCGCTTTGCAGTTTTGATCATAAACTACTCCTCCAACATGGGAGCCCACTTCTGGTTTTGAACACTCTCGCATTAGTGTTTATTTTTTCACAGGTTTCAGATTGAAAAAAATCATGTGCGTTTTACACTAAATATATTTCCTGATATCAACTATTATTACACCATGGGGTGTTTCCTTGATGCTGCACCAACTAACTCTGATGAAAATAAAAGGAGGAAAACAGGGTTAACTGTCCATAAATGGGGGACATCGGATGTGTATACCCCAAACCCTAAGTAACTACCCCGATTGGAATAGATTGATATCTACGGTTAACAGTTTATGTCGCCTATTGTCGGTGACAAGATTGTCTTTTTATATACCGATCATCGCAGCCCAAAAGCTGAATCACGATTGCTATAAATTAAAGCATCATAAAATATTAACAAATGAAATAACAAGTAATATAAAATACAGTGCAAGTCACAAATCTTTGCTACACTATGACACTATGAATGCTTAGAACAATAGCTGGTCCAAATTTCCTGAGCATTTATAGAATTTTAGTGTAGCAAAGAATTTTGACTTGTACATGTATGTACATGTAGTATACATGATTAAATAGGACTAGTATGTCAGAAAAACACATCCAAGACAGTCATTTAATTCATAATTTTTTTTATAAACAGAGAATAATTTTCCTGGCATCGCATCAAAATTTGCTATGGATTTTAGCAGGATTGCTATACAAAATAAGTTTTGTTTTATTTAATAGCAACTTTGTCATATAGAACTGTACAGTAAAGTATTGAAAGTGTATCCTTAAAGGGGAATAACACCCAGACAATAATGTACTGTCAGTAAATGAAGAAAAATCAGATGAACAAACTGTGAAAATTTGAGCAAAATTGGATAATCCGTTCAAAAGTTATGAATTTTCAAAGTCATCATTTCCACCTGTGCTGGGCATCCTTGAAATGGCATGCGTATAGCTAATTAGCATAATCTGTGATGTCATACATGGAGAACTCCTCTTTCACTTTGTATATAAATTTATTGAAAATGGATCAATATCATATTTCAAATGAGGAATCAGCCCCGTTCTTTCTGGAATGCTTGCAGAATTGAAGTGGCTATAATATATTTAACCGAAGAAACAAAATTTTGTCTACTTTTCTGGAAAAAGAGGAAAATGTGAAAATTTGTGTACAAAGCGAATGGAGAGTTCTCCATGTTGGCAGCCATTTTGTGCATGTGCGTTTGCCAATTTAAGGAGCCCATGAGGGGTGTAAATCAAAACTTTGAAAATTCATAACTTTTGAATGGATTATCCGATTTTGCTCAATTTTTCACAGTTTGTTCATCTTATTTTTCTTCATTTAATTATAGCAATTTAATCTCTGAGTGTAGTTCCCCTTTAATTCACTTTGTTGATAGAACATTATAAAACTGGATTCATGTAGAATTCAAATTTCTTAAATACATGCAGACTTGATTAAGGCATGCTATACTCAATGAAGGAAGAGTTGTCCAACATAACGTCACAGATTCCATCAAAGCTCCCTATCGCATATTTTTCTTCATTTAATGAGAGCAATTTAATCTCTGAGTGTAGTTCCCCTTTAATTTCCAAAAGAGCTAATCAAATTTGAAAAGTAAATTATTCCCTGATAAATGTACAGACTTGTGAACATCATGGTAGTGAAAAAAATTAGTTATATTCGTATCAATTTTAGTAAATTCGAGCTTGAATATTAGTCATAACAATTTGAGATATCGGATTTTGATGAATAGAATCTGGAATCACACTTGAAAAACATTGAACTTTATGGAACATCAATGTTACAAAACTACTATATTTTTCTTCACTTACGTCAGCAGCCATTTCTTCGATGTCGTCTGCAACCCCACCGTCATCAGCAGCCAAATCCTATAAAGAAGTTTGTCAATCGAATTTAAGAATGTCGAATGTCAGCAATTCATCCTGCATGTTAATTGTGGCCTGCTAGTACCTAACGAGATATGCTTGAAGAATTCTTGCATGAGCACTTACTACACAAAATGAAACGGTTTGTCTGTGATTATCATTCTTGGTAAATATATTGAGTGTATAAAGTTTATTAATATCTATCCAGAAAGTAAATAGAGTATGTAAGCAATTCATCATGCAAGTAAAATGTGGCCTGCGAGATATCATTAAAGAATTTTTACCTTATCTAAACATGGATAAACACTGACTGAGATTACGCAATGATCATCTGTGTTTATATAAGTTGGCCAATATGTTGAGAGTACAAAGTTTATTGATATCTATCCAGATTAGAAATCATTAATTTGATAACATACTGCAGACTTTTATCAGTGAACCAAGAGTCAACAACATTACGAGGTCCTGCTAAAAAATTGTAAGCAAACAATTGTAAGTTGCAGTTGATGGGAACGTGCCTGGGGACTTATAAGAAAAATCACATCAACCAGACGAGATTTGAACCCCTGACCTTTGGGTTACTAGACCAGTGTCATCACCACTCGATCATTGGAGTGCCCGAGTAATCGGGTTTTTATTATCATAAACAAAGTAGAAGTAGTTCATCATTTGGGTAGTTAGTCATTATTAAATAGATTCACTAACCACGTCACCTGGACAGGATCACTTGGACACTCCAGTGGTCTAATGATTACAACACTGTTCTCGTAACCGAGAGGTCAGAGGTCAGAATACTGTGCGGTTGCTGAGATTGTTGCCACAGCCCCTGGCAAGTTTTAAAACACTGATTCGTGTGAATACCCTGGTTGGTGAATAGGGAATCTACTAGTGCTTAGGGAGTTTCCATGAGTGAGTGACAAGCACTCGTTAAAAAATATTTATTATTATCATTATCATTACTATTATTATTATGATTGACTCAATTATTCAAACATGATGGATAGTGCAAATTACAAAAAGTATGGTACCTGAGCATCATGTCTGCCACTCCTCCCTGGCGTAGGTGTGTCCATTTGGAGAGTAGAATCGGCCATCGTGTTCTCTCTCATGTCGAATCGGCGCTGCCGAATCTTGTCTCGGAACGTCCTACAGGAATGAGAGGGTTCAAGATTGAAAATAATTATCAAGACTTTGAGTCATCGTAGAAATATTTAGATTAAGTAGTTTTTTCAGATGAAATATTATGCTTACCATCAATGTCCTTTAAAAAATCAAAGTAAAATCAAGAGGAAAACATGTTTTCAGATGTTCTTTGGCTTTTCACTTCTTTGCAACTTTTCTAAGTCTTATTTTACACATGCAATGTGCTCCTAAAATTAAAAAAAAAAGGAAAACAAAGATGATTGCAAACTTTCTGGAATCTCTTTCTAATAAGAAGCAAAATCTGAGACATTGTGATGGAAGAAATGAGAGTCATGAGACTGAATTAATCTATATTTTCATTGCATTCTAAATGGAGCAATTTCACAGATAATTATGTTACAAATCTTTGTGGACACGTTGTGCATTAATCATCAACACTTGATTTGATGTAGGTCAATTAACATCAAAAAGCTATTGACAAACAAATGTGCAATGAATATTATATACATGCACATGCATGTAATAGATGCCACGACTTTGTCGCAAGAAAAATCTTGTCTTTATCTTTATGGACAATAAGCCATATTGTTTGCTATCTTTTCATGAAATATATATATATTGTGTAAATTGGAGCAATCTTTCCAAATCTGTGTCATGCTGTACGAAAGACAATTTTGAATTATTGCATTCATAAAGATATCATAATTTCAAAATATATCCATGAGAAAGTTTTGTCATCCTGCATACATCCTTGTGTTTTTAGATGTCTTGAGTATTTGATTACCTTTACTAGCTTTTATATTACCAGATGTACTGAAAAAATGCATGGATCTCGAGTTTCCAGGTTTATCTGTCATCCGACTCTTGTCTTCTCATATGGGTTCACAAATTTTAGAAGTGCCATTTTGATGAAAATTTTGTTTTGATATTTTGCTAATTGAAATAATTATTATTAATTGAAATGATAGTAGATTGATGTATCGTCTTTTTCTGATTTTCAACTTTTTATATCAAATACTTACTGTGACATGATGTCCTCCTTTGATATTGAATGGACGTAGAAATTTCTATTCACAGCTCCTTGAAAAAGACAGCTCAGGTTCCAACAAGTCAGTTACATTTTTTTATCTGTTGACAGAGAATAGATAAAGAGGGAGAAATTTACTTTGGAAATTGTGTAAAACAAGATAGCATACTTTATTAACACATTCCATTCTTCCATTCTTCTCCTAGGCACATCTCATTAATTGGGAACCAAATTTCGAGATACACATACACACATATTAAGATGCACACACACACACTGAAAAAAAAAATGTCTGTGAAGGCATCTAAATCTACACACATATGGTGTGGACATTCTTCTCTGCGTTCATTGGCACACCATTGACATACCCGATGTCACTCGCACGCTCGGTGAAAGGGAGTATTTTTCCTATATCTCACCAACTTGTACTTGTAGAAATGCTTCCTTTTTATTACCGGATGTACTGGAAAAATTCATGGATCTCCAGTTGAGTTTCCCGGTCTATCTGTCATCCGACTCTTATCTTCTCATATGGATTTTAAACATTCTAGATAAATTGCCACTGTGACGGTATGAAATCTACAACAAGTACAAGTTGGTGAGATAGAGAAATTACTATGTCTATGTCTTAGACTATAGTGAATGGGATGCAGAGAAGGGTGCCAGATCTTTGGAGTACAAAAATGAGAAGGGTGTAAACTTTGTACGTTTCATTCAAAGTGGCTTTCACATTTCTTTTTCAGGTGACTGACACTGAGTGACAGTGACAGGTCATGCTTGCAGGTCTAACTTTTTTTGCTGAGATAATGTTAGTTGTAGGCTAGACCGATAAAACGGGTCTATTTCGATCAGGATTTGCTTCGCTGAGGCTATCGCCTGGCTACGCATCCTTCCTCAATAGACCGTTAACGGCGCTAGAGACGCCTGTGGTGAAGCCCAAAATACCCTCGGCAAATGTTGGTCGCCACCCAAAATCACGATAAAAATCGTGGAAAATGTAGGAAACCTCCATTTTTTTTTGTTTAAAATTTCTTTTTGAATTATGCAATAATGATATAAAGATGTAAAAACGTACCTTTTATTCCATTTCAATGGTAAAAATAAAATATTAGGGCGATAACTGTGGAACTTCAGCTCTTGCTATCTTGAAAACAAGTCCGATCGAACCTAAATAAAAGACTTTCCCTGATTGGCTGACGATTAACCTTTGACCTCAAAAAGTCGATCGATTATGAATATTCATTATATGCAAATAACGAGAGCGATGTACTTTTTCCTCGCCGTCGTGTGTTGAGGTACCGAGCTCGGTCACCTGAACCTTATGAATATTGATTCGATATATAGAAAGACGACTGTGATTGGCTGATGTTCACACGTGTAAAAGTCTATTAGGATCGAGAAACCGTCTGTGGTACCCTCTGATTTCACGCGGAAAACACGGATTTTAATTTTTTTTTGTTGGAAACATTCAAGGTAATCTTAAAGAATATATCTTTTTTAATCGTATTCATTGTTAATCGTTAATCATAGAGACGTAAATTAGCGTATTTTCGTGAGGGTGCGCGGCAGCACCCTTTCTCCCATAGACGCTGTGTATTGTAGGTTCAACAACCTGCACTACACGCTGAATTGGGGCGTTTTCTGACTCTCTGGAGGGGGCACCACCAAAAGTCAGAAATCATTTTAAAAAACCCTCCGAGAGTCAGATTTTTCTGTCTAGGCTAGTTGTAGGCCTACATTCTCTTTGGAAGTTTGGGGCATGACCTCTTTAAAACATTTGTAATACTATCATATTCAAGTTGAATGGAATATTCATTGACTTCATGCTTTTATTCAGCTGAAACTTAAGATTGTTAGGCGTGCAGACTTGCCTCTCTGCTGAATTAGTTTCATACTGCAATACTAATACTGGCTACATGCATTAGGCCCTACACAAAAACATGTTGATGGGACAATGCTATAAATTTGTTTACAGCGTAGTTAAGTGTAAATCATTACGTTTCGACAAGGTATAAGGCTTAACAAAAACATTATTTATACAAATTATCCAATGTTTATTATTATGTTCATTTTAATGTTAAAATCAAGAGAAATAATCAAATGGAATACCTACATTTGCACCTGTTTCGGTGATTTTGGACGTTGACCAAAAAATTATTTTGGAAGAATGCCGCGCCAGTAAGGTGTCTTCGATCGAGAAAACAATAATAAAAAAAAAATCTCCAAAAAAGCACAACAAAGCCCAGGCGCGCACCCACGATTTTGATACCCGGGGGGGGGGGGGGGGG
>BQKZ01006043.1:31131-41373 GCA_036244855.1 Temnopleurus reevesii | reverse complement strand
AGGGTGGGGGATATGGAGGAAGGACGGGAGGGAGAAAGGGATAGAAAGGGGGAGGAGAGAGTGGCGAGGGAGGAGTGGAGAGGGAGGAGGGAAGGGAGGAGGAGAAAGAGCGATGAAACGACAATGAGCGAAGGAGAATGATGAAAAGAGAGAAGAGAGAGAGAGAGGAGATGCAATCCCACATCACAAACCTGCTTCCCTATTCTTTTACACACTCTAAACTAACACAATTATTATAATGAAGAATAAATTTCCATATGAAAATTCCTACCTTAGTGAAGCTCCCAAAGGCAAAAAAATAACTACCGCTACAGATAAGTACCTCCAATACACACGGAAGATAAACACAAAGTGGTCCTCAAGCCCCGTTCACGAGCATCACCACCAAAAATCCGTCAAAAAATCAATTCTCCCGGAAGATATCCCTCTCAAAAACTGCTGATTTCGAGATCTGGTAATGTCAGTAGCTTTTCCTGCACAGGCCAACACCCAACCTGTCTTCCTGGTTTTGGAAACCTTAGCTTCCCGTTTTTCGAACATAAACATCAACCTGAGATGTAAACTGGAAAAACGAGAGCTCAAATTTCTGTCAATCCCACGTTAGATTTTCAAAACATACCATTGCCGAACAGACGAGTCAGGCTGTCATGCCATGAGTCAGTCATGCAAATTCGAGGAATGATTTTTTTTCCTGGAGCTCCGTAGAATTACTGTGTAGTCTGCATTCACAGACCCTAACTTGACACTATATCACAAAATCATTGTGTCTTGACAGAAGAGTAGCCTGAGTTTAGACTAGCTATGTTGCCATCAACAAATTGAGCTTAACTACACAGGTATTATAGTCTCTGACTGCAGACTAGGCATTCTACACTGTGTAGATTGCAACACTGAAGTGAAGGGTGTGTGTACACAAGACTACAATAGAAACTGGTGTGTGTATGTCTATTGTGTGTAAGAACAGCTGAACTCTAGGGTAATAGCTTGCTACTTGCTAGCCTAGCCCCTAGGAAAAACTACAATACATCTCTATTTTTGCTGCACCTCTGTCGATTATGAGTTTGTACAATTTCATTATGGAGCTTGTCATAGCATTATTAAAGGCTGAGTCTGTTCTTGGTTGGATAAAAAGCACAAAAATCAGACCAACAGATAAAAAAAAGCGTTGGAAGTTTTAAAATTGAACAATAAATAAGAACGTGAATAGATAGGCTGACCTGGCAAAAATTTATTGTCTAAAATATTTGCCAAAACCAGGGTAGCACTCTGCAGAATTGATAAGTGTGTTCTTTGAGTTGAATGTTTTATTATTACAATCATTTCACTATAACCTTTTCAACCAGAGGGTAACATTCTCAAATCCCTTAAGCAAGAAATCAATCCACAGTGTGCTTCACTCAACCCAGAGGCCTGCAACATAAAAGATGCAATTAAACTTACGATAAATATTTATCGTAAGTCTATGGCAAAATGTGTACCAAAGAGATGCAATTAATTGCAAGATTTATTGTATCTCTTTTATGTTACAGGCCCCTGGTGTGATTAATGAGTTCATAAGAAATAGAAATATGTATTTCTTGTCATGCTGCTTTAACTGGTGTACACTTGGCTAAAGCAAGGGTAATAATGATACAATCCATGCCTTGTGCACTCTGTAGAGTGGATGCATGCATTCTTTGACCTACATGATGATTATTAAAATCATATGAAATTCATTGGGTGCGGTGATATTTCATATGAAAATGATCAACCAGAAAAATAATGTGTTTCTCCTCTTGTGGGGGGAAAGGAGGAGGGGGGGGGGGCAGATTGCTGAAATCTGCACATGAAATTTTTTCATCGGCACATACTTGTAATGTGTATAATATTGCAATGTGTTAAAAACAGGGGCTGGGAGAGTGATGATCAAAATGATCGTAATGTTTCGTCCANTGTGGGGGGAAAGGAGGAGGGGGGGGGGGCAGATTGCTGAAATCTGCACATGAAATTTGTTCATCGGCACATACTTGTAATGTGTATAATATTGCATTGTGTTAAAAACAGGGGTTGGGAGAGTGATGATAATAATGATTGTAATGTTTCATCCAGGCATACTCGGCATTCATAACGAACACATTTTCTCACCATGTGATTTGCTAATTATCTATGTTCCGCAAGCTGTGTCTATTGTAGCAGGGGTGGATCTAGCTTTTTCCCAAGAGGGGGGTTTTGGATCGGTGAGGGAGCGGAGCGACCGAGCACGAGATTGCGAAGAGAGCGAGGGGGAGGGTGAGGGAGGGGGGACACTTTTAGGCTTTTATGTTGGGGGTGAGGGAGCGGAGCGACCGAGCACGAGATTGCGAAGAGAGCGAGGGGGAGGGTGAGGGAGGGGGGACACTTTTAGGCTTTTATGTTGGGGGTTAACCCCGCCCCCTCGCCCCCGTGGATCTGCCAATGTGTAGGTTCGGAATGACTAGTTTATTTAGTCTTTCTATCAGACACAAATGAATATCAAAACAATGAAATACTGTTAATAAAATCTCTGTATTGGCATACATTTGTGTACAATATTACAATGTGTTAAAAGAAGGGTGTTGGGAGAGTGATGATCAAAATGATTGTAATGTTTCGTCCAGGCATACTCGGCATTAATAATGAACATCTTTTCTCACCATGTGATTTCCTAATTATCTATGTTCCGCAAGCTGTGTCTATTGTGAGGTCAGCAGTCAGCAAAATGGCTCCGAGCTTAGTCTTTCAACGAGACTTTAGTGTGAATCTTTGCTGGCAGATGATCTGAGATTCATCAGTTTTAAAAGATACATGACATGCCTACGTATTGGGCTCTCGGTGTGTGACTGTACAAGCATAATCACATGAGGGCCTGCTAAAAAAGAGGCCATTTTACTCACAGATTCAAAAATATGTACAATTCCTGCCAGTGAAAGGAGACATATTGTATTTGTTGAACATAGTACTAACAATCAATCACTTTTGTAATGTATTTAAATTTATTCATGTTTACGACAAGAGGACATTCAGCTGTCAAAAAATAAAGAGATGACATAAGTCAGAATGCTACTTGCATTGCCAGGTTGTACAAATTTTGTAGCTTGACAAACCTCGCGACAACCATTGTTTGCTATCCACATTTCTTTCAGGTGACCATTTGCATTTGACAAAGAAGCATGCATAAAACCTGAATATATTGCGAAAGTGGTCTGCTGAACAATAACACTTGGAATCAATTTTGCAGGATTATTTGTTGCCATGTTGTACAAACCTAAGACAACTCCCACACTGTTAAAAATAACATTGGGGTACAAAGTATTTGTAAAATTTGCCTCTACAGTGTACTAGTATATCCTCCTATTGAGAAAGTGCAAAGTGGCTGTCTAACATAGGCTCTTGGTGCATGACTGTATATGCGTGACCACACGAGGGCCTGCTATATTGGGCAACTGCCTCGCCGAGGAGCACCTCAAACGAGCGTCTTGGTGCATGGCTGTATAAGCGTGACCACACGAGGGCCTGCTAAATTGGACGACTGTAGAGAACGCCCCGTGAACCAGCTGGGAGAGCTATCATGCAGCACAGATGAGAAAACCAAACCAAGACAGGATAACAAACCTGACCCCGTTCTCACTTCATTTTCAAAAGTGGTTTCCAAATAAATTGATTTATAAACTACCCTAAAAAGTCATTTTGCAAGCATTCAAATATTTCCTGCAGCGAGCTACACTCGACCCAGCTTACAAGAAAAAACATATGCAGACAGTATAAACAACATCAACCCTGTTCTCATCCTAGTTTTAAAAGTGGTTTCCAGTGGTTTCCAATATACAAAGTACCCTAAAATGTCAGTTTTCAAGCATTCAAATGGTCGCAGGTCAAAATCTTCAACATCTATAATCGCTGCAGCAAGAAAAACATCCAGTTCAGCCACACTCTACCCCGGCTTTGAGAAAACAACATGTCAAGTCTAGATAACAAACCTCAACCCCATTCTCATCTGAGTTTCAAAAGTGGTTCCACTAAACTGACTTAAAACCATTTTCATACAAAACCTTCACTCCCCGTTCGCCTTCACATTTTCAATTGTGGTTTACAATTGTGGTTTACTTTCAGATGTTAACTAATTTTCAGAAAAGAGCAGGGGGGGGGGGCTGGAACACCCTAGTCTGCTAGAACAGACCCTTGGGTTTCGTTGTGCGCATACACAGAGAGTGATACAGGGTATGCATTGTGCATCTCATTGTGTGTCTGCATGCTCTCCCCTGTGTGTGATGTAGTCACACAATGCATACCCATCATGCTCTACGCACGCACACACCGAAAGTCAATGGTTTGTGCTTTCAAAATAGGAACACCCCACATCAGGTCTCTACTCCCAAAAAGGGTCGATGGATGGTCTTTCTTACAAATAGTACATGATCAATGAAACCGATGATACACAAGTCATTGTTTGGGAGACTAGCTTGAGTTGGGGAAGCCAACGCGGCTTGTGTAATTATGACCCATTAGCAGGCAGATGTTTATTTGTTTGTGAATGTGTACCCTAATAAAGATAATCCAGAAATGCACAACACATGAGGGGCGCTTGCACTACAAATTCAAAGATAAGGCCAAAACAAACAAAAAAAGTTTGGATGTCCTCCAATGCCGTTTAAAATAACCCATCAGTTGGTTAGGAAAAGTTTTCAATCGGTTTTTTTTCTTCATTTTTCAAGCACAATTCATGAGGAATATAAGACTTAGAAAATAAAAAAAAAAACATCTGAAAACGATATTTCAGTATTAGCTTAACATGTTTCCCTCTAATTTTTTTCTCAATTTAGTGAAAAGCACTGAAGAAAGAAGAAAAAAATCTCGTCCAGCCGTTTTCAGAGGGTATCAAAACAATTATTTTTTTCCTGACATGCACAACACATGGGTAGATTACTAGGTTCAGTGGGTCAAAGGTCAAAGGCCTTAACCAATCGTGCTCATTACTTCACCATGCATTGAGCTGAATTGTAAATTCCAAAATTGAGAATCCTTCCTGACTTAACACTGATATCATGGCCGAAAAATAAAAATGTGCATTTCAATTTGTCATTAATTTGAAATATATTTGTGATCAATTGCAACTTTCTAGTAACACCCCAAGAGTTTTGAGGGTTTGATTGATTTTTCGTAAAAATCATTCACTAACTTCGTTTCAAGTGTTATAATTTTTATTGTTGTTCCTGTTCATGCTACATGGCTTACAATAGTCATTGTCAATGTTATGATCAAAAGTATGAAGGATGTGGCAGGGGTTTATTATAAATTTATCTGCAAGGAAGGAGAATATTTTTAGCTCAGGTCAAGGCTATCCCCTGCTGAGTGTTTTATTCTTGGGTTTGTAACCATTATTCATTTTTAATGTGAAATCTAAGGCGGCCTACAATGAATGTCTTAGAGGAGTCAAAAAGGGTACAATCTATACAAGAGGTCAACCATGCTATAGTCTAAAATGATTAATAAATACAAGTGCAGCTCTGATTTTGACCTTAAAGCCCAATCTTCCACAGATTTGATATTTGTTACCAT
The DNA here is from genome assembly GCA_036244855.1 of Temnopleurus reevesii. Lineage (NCBI taxonomy): Eukaryota > Metazoa > Echinodermata > Echinoidea > Temnopleuroida > Temnopleuridae > Temnopleurus > Temnopleurus reevesii. The sequence goes on along the minus strand of BQKZ01006043.1, from coordinate 35,820 downwards.
ATAAATTGTGTCATAATTTTCAACATACTTATACCTGAACAGTTCAAATGATCTAAAATGATCTATTGTTATAAATTACTATGTTTATCAACTTATTATGAACACCTGTACACGTGATGTTTTCTCCCTTTCACTAATTATTTTCTTAGCATATCTTTATGTGATATAATCACACTTCAGAAAATTGTAGCCTACTTATAAATAATTGTATCATTATTTAACAGTTATATGAAGAGATATGTATGTACATGTATAGATGTTTTTTTGTATCAATTTCACAACTTGAGTAAAAGACCCATTTTATCAAATGTCAGCTGTGATGGAATACAAGGAAGTGACTGTCATAATGAGACTATCACAATGCTGGTAATTACATCATTATTGACATCAGAATGTCAGCTATGCCCTGTCACCACTGTGTATGTTTCATGACCATGGCTTTGGCTAGGGTAACTCCCCCCCCCCCAAAAAAAAAAATGTTTGGATGCCTTCAACCGACCAACTGCCTGAAAATAGCCCAAACTTTTACTTTTCAATCAAATTGAAAAATCACATCAAAAATATGAATAACCCGTGAAATACAATCTGATAAGTAATTTTCAGATAATCTTTGGTTTTTCACTCCTTTCTAATCTTATCTTTTTAATGAATTCATAATAATTGTGTGAAAAAAATGTAAGACTTTTTTCAAAACTTGGTAAATAGATGAGTTTTCCATTCAATCCATTCAATTTTGAATATAAATTAGTTTCTTTGAAAACAAAAAAAAGTGCATCTATTAGTAAAACCGACTATTGTGAAATGTTGGGGCTTATACATGACTGAGGCTTCACAAAAAATTGTTGTATAGTTTTTGACATCCACAAGCATAATGCATTTTCCACAAGCATAATGCATTTTCTCTGGTGGAAGTGTGCCCTCTTTTGGTAGAAACAAGACAGCTATTTAGTCCAGGCACACCACTCATCTGTATCATAGAAACTAGATATATAATTCTATTTTCACGGTAAAGCTGATAGGCGGCCATTTCAGCTCACTAGCTTTTCTAAAAACATCTCATCCAGAATATAAGACTTGATGTCCATCATGTAGGACTTGAGGGAAGGGAAAAGCATAATAAAATCGGGAAATGAATTTTCAGGTTGTATTTCACATGCTCATCTATGAATAGGTGGGTTAACTAATATATGAAAAATGTATGCATTCTTTCTGTATTTTCTACCTTTCTTAAAATGCGCTTTGAATCTCACGAAAAGGCGCTTTATAAATGCAAATTATTATCATTATTATTATTAAAGGTTGTTCTTGGCAACCTGGAAGCTTGCCCAATGCTTGCTCGAACTTAGCAACAGGTAATGTATGCAGACTGGATTCCAAGTATTGTAGTTCCATTTTTACTAACCGGTTTGAGAAATATCACTTAACTGGCTTTTTTGACAAGAAGTATGCATAAATTTGAATCTATTTGTAAAACGGCCTATTTACTGTTATTTTTTTCCATGAAAGGTAAAAATACAGAGTTCGGGTCATTCCATTTTCAGAGGGTCATTCAATGGACGATCCCATGGATGTTAGATTACAAAAAAACAACAGCAAAGAATTAAAACTTGCCTACATACACACATAAACAAAACAAATACACACTTACAAAGATGAATAGAAAATATTAAAAATGTCTAGCCAAGAGATGATGCTTATAAATACCACCATTTGCGTTCTGAAGAGGTGCAAAGAAAATAGCTGTCGATCATCATATCAGCCAGTGAGGAAAGAGCGCTGATGTGGCTTGGCGAAGAGTTGATGATTTTGATGGCACTACCAGAAGCAGTTGGGCAAAGGTACGACAAGATTTGTCTATATGCAGACTTTCATTTATCTTTTTTTATGTTGCATGTGCAATTACAGTGTACAATTTTTTTAAGGGGAACACATCCCTGTAGTTACCTTGCTGTAAGTGTACGAAGGAAAATTATATAAACAAACTGTGAAAATTTGAGCAAAATCTGCATATCTGTTCAAAAGGTATATATTTTCAAAGTCTTGGTGATATCTTTTGATCTGTAGGGATCCTTGAGTTGGCAAATTCAACAGAATATGTTATATATCATGGGCATTTCTCTATTTCATATTTACAAAACATTTTTGTATATTCTTTTTTTTTTAAAGACAAGCTTTTTGCTTGATAATATTAAGCATGTATGCTTGTTATCTATACAAGTAGCTTTTGATGAATCATTATCCTAATTAATGGAATTTTTGAAATATTAATCTTATAAAGTGAATGGGGGAGTCTCAATAAGTATGTCACAGATTCTGTTTTAGTTGCCAACTCAGGGATCTCCACCAAATAATATCTTTGAGATTTTGAAAATGTATAACTTAAATTAGATTTGGATAAAATTTTCCATTCGCAGTCACCTTTTTCTTCCTTCACTGACAGCACGATAATTCCAGGGGTAGTTTCTCTTCGCTCATTTCCCTGTGAGCAGAAGGGACAAAGGACTGGGACAAAGTATACAATCTCCATTCAAGCATTAACAATAGCTAGATGGACACAAAAGACATTTCCATCCTTCTTATTATGTAAAGCGCCTTGAGCACTCCGCAGAGTGGATACGTGCGCTATATAAATTGCATCTATTATTATTATTCAGTGAAACCATCTTGAACAAGAGTTGTACCTGTAAATTTCTTGTGTGACTATGAAGCTATTGTGAATGCTCGTATGAAGTTGTTTTCTTCGTCCCAATTGTTTGTTCTTTCTGCTCACAGTGCGTTAGAAGAAAATTCAATACACCTCGAAAATTGGTATGATATCTTCGCTGCATGATAGATAAATTTTTTCGTCTTACGATCTGAGCAAGCAAAGCAAGAGAAGAATGGTGCAGACCAGTTGCCCATAGCAACAGAAGATGCAGCGTTGAGGGACAAAAAGCCGAGAGAAAGATTTCTATGGAACCAATTCACGAACTTGAACGCTCGTCCATGAAAATGAATAAGGCCAAGAAAATTGTTTGGATGCCCTCCGTCGACCAACCCTCTAAAAATGGCCCAACCTTACTTTTTTTCCTTATATTGCTTTTCAGCAAAAGTGACAAATCACAGTAAAGTTAAAAATAAACATTTGAAATATAGTCTGAAGAGACATTTTCAGAAGCTCTCTTTAACTATTCATCCCATTTAAAGTTTAATTTCCTCATGAATTGTGTAAATTCTGTTTGAAAACTGAAGAATGAAAACAATTCTGATCGACCAACGCTTTTTTTAAATGGCATTGGTGGGCATCCAAACAATTCTTGGCTTAATTCATCAAAATGCAAGAATGCATGCAACTACTTATACGAGATTCAAACCTTTAGGAATATGCATAAGTTTAAACTTTCAAATGTGAATCGCTGAACAACTGAGCTAAATGTTCTCTGAGAAAAAGGGTATGGTACTTAGTGCTTCCTCTTGTGATCAGTTTTTTTGGTTCAGCTATTTGGTGATTCACATTTTTATTTTTTTTTCATCATGTATATTCTAGAAGGTTGTGATCTTTACCATCTATTCATTCATGCATCTATCTTTTTTCTATTCATCTATCCATCCATCTATCTATTCATCCCTATACCTATCAATCCATCTTTCTATTGTTCTATCTATTCATCAATACGTCACTTCATCCATTCATTTGTCTATCCAATTAATTCATCCATCTTTTATCTCACTATCTCATATCAATCTATCTATTCATCCATCTACATCTACATTTTATTTATCTGTAAATCAATCAAGCATACTAATCAGAAATTTAATATGAAGGGATTATTTTGGGGTCCATGTTGCGACCTGTATTCATTGCACTTATATATTGGTATAACTTGGCTCAACACACTTTTTAGCAACAGAAATTTGTTTTGAAATATTATAATATTGAAATTAAAAAAAAAAGTGTTGCCAACTTGTGGAAGAAAGTGTATTCAAATTTGCTCTAAAGGAAGGATTCAAATACAAACAAGGTTTCATGAATCTTATCAAACTGCTTGGTAAAAAGTATTTTTAGAATATTGATTTTGGATATTTTAGAGAGTGAGTATATCCTACACGCTACACGCAGTGGTGTAGTGGTTCTGACCCTCGCCTTTGAACCCTAGGGTAATAGCATAGCTGCCAACCAGTACGGATTCCTTTCCACATTTCAACTCTATTACACAGCAAGGGAGTGTTGAATTGAATAGATATTCAAGATCAGTTTACAGGCGAAGAAGAATATAAACCAACACACCTGTTTCTCCCATAAAAATGCTTTTTCATCCACCGAATGAATGTTTTGCTGCTATACAAAATGGCATACCTCTCCAAGCCTTAAATGTTGTTAATTTTAGGGCAAGACCATTTTTATTTAGGGCACATTTTTATACTACAGCATGAATGGGGAAAAGAAAAAAGGGCACCTAAATCTCCAAGGCAAATGAGCCTTTTTATTGCGGGCATCAAGGCCAGAGTATAGGGCATCCAAGGCCATGGCCTCCATGGCCTTCGATTAATTTAAGCCCTGCCTCTCGATCTTATAATTAGCTTCCAGATGCTTTCCAGCTGATGCCATTGATTCAAGGAGACAAAAAGGTGGTATTGTGGACATAACAATGTCTTACTTAATTACTGATTGCCAAATAATAATGTACTCCAAAAGCAAGTAAAATAGGA
>BQKZ01006043.1:6797-26410 GCA_036244855.1 Temnopleurus reevesii | reverse complement strand
AAAAAAAAATGTTTGGATGCCTTCAACCGACCAACTGCCTGAAAATAGCCCAAACTTTTACTTTTCAATCAAATTGAAAAATCACAGCAAAAATATGAATAAACCCGTGGGATACAATCTGATATAAAGTAATTTTCAGATAATCTATGGTTTTTCACTCCTTTCTAATCTTATCTTTTTAATGAATTCATAAGAATTGTGTGAAAACAGGACCTTTCCAAAACTACTAAGGAGATGAGTTTTCCATTTAATCTTGCGTGTAAATTTGTTCCATTGCGTATAGAATATGCAAATAATTGGCATCTGTTAGTAAATCTGAATATTATAGAAATATACAATGACTCTCGAGGTTCTAGTTAAAACTATTCGCACGAATGAGCATCTGAATAGTACCATCCTCCCGAGGGCCAACGGCCCGAGGGAGTATGGTACTATTCTTATGATCATGAGTGCGAATAGTTTTAGCCAGTACCGAGAATCAAGTCATTGTATATTACTTTTATATCCCTTCTTACAACAACATTAACAATAAAATAGTCTATTGCAGCAGATTAAATATTCTTACCTTGTCTTAATGATAATTTGATAATCTGATAAATTGTTTTTCTAGTCTCTGTCCCGTCTTCTCGTTGAGCACATGCAAACGAAGCCCGCCAGAAGTTCCCCGTGCCGTGTAGCTGGGAAGCACTGTCTCTCTCGCACGCGGGCAGGTCTCTGAGTGCAGGCAGTGCGAAAAGTTTTAACCAACGGTACCGGGAATCGAGTCATTTTATATTACTTTTATATCCCTTCTTACAACAACAACAACAATAAAGTAGTCTATATATAGCAGCAGATTAAATAATCTTACCTTGTCTTAATGATAATTTAATAATCTGATAAATTGTTTTTCTAGTCTGTGGCTCGTATTCTCGTCGAGTGCATCATATGCGAACGAAGCCCGCCAAAAGTTTCCCGTGCCGTGTAGCTGGGAAGCAGTGTCTCTCTCGCGCGCGGGCAGATCTCTTTTAGCCGACTGTGACGCATGCGCATGAAAAAAGTACTATTCCATGGTACTATTCCATGGTACTATTCAATGGCAAACGGCTTTCTTAGTAAATCTATTCACTTTTCTCGTCTGTACACTGTCAATGCAACGATCTTAGTGTAAGGGATATAATGCGAAATATTGTGGCTTGTATATGACTAGGGCTCCACGAAAAAAAGTAATTAAATTTTTCTACATCAGATCCAAAGAAGAAATATCCAAAGGCATGATGTACTTTCCCAGTTTGCTAGTGGTAGTCTGCCCTCTATTGGTACAAACAAGACAGCTATTTAGTTCAAGCACACCACTGATATCTATAGAAACTAGATATATCAATTGGCTGTCATGGTGAACCAGACGGATGGCCATTTTACCACTCAAAAGGTTGTTTTATTCACTAGTTTGTCTAAAAATATCTCATCCTGAGTAAAAGACTTGACATCCCGAAAATGTGACTTGAGGGGAGGGAAAGCTCATCCATGAATTTAATGTGACTTCTTTTTTTTTTTTGAGTGAATCATGGTAAAAATAAAGGAGGTCAGGTAAAGCCATTTTCAAAGGATAAGTTGGTGGAAGGTTACAAAATATCCTATGGATGTTAGATTACAAGACATATAAAAAAAGAATAGCAAAATGTCCACATTTACATATAAACAAAACAAACAGTATACAAACTTACACAGATGAATAGAAAATATTGAAGCTGCGTAGCCAAGATATGCTTATAAATACCACAATTTTCGTTTTGAAGAGCTGCGAAGAAAATAGCTGTCAATCACTAAGATCCGCCAATGAGCCAAGAAAAAGGTATCTGGCTTGACGAAGCGTTGCATGATGATTTAAAAATGGCATAACAGAAGCAGTTGGGCAAGGTACTGTGAGATTTGTCACTAAGAAGATGTTCATTTTTCTTTTCGATATTGTATGAGCAATTGCAGTGTATCATCTTTTTAAAGGGGAACAAACCCCTGGAATTACCTTGCTCCTTAATATAGAGGAATATGATATGAATAAACTGAAAATTTGAGCAAAATCTGACAATCTGTTATAAAGTTTTAAATTTTCAAAATCTAAGAGATCTCTTTTGACAGGGGTCCTTGAGTTGGCAACTTGGACAGAATCTGTGATATCATCATGGATAATTCTCCATGTGGACCAAATTTTGTATTTTCTTCAGGTTTTTTTCAGATACATGTAAGTAGACAATATGTTGGCTTTTTGCGTCATGCATATTTTTTTAAATAAGTATTTCTTAATGATATGTTGAATCATTATACTATAAAATAGTGCATTTTTTAAATTTATACTAATAAATAAAGTGAATGGGGTACATGTAGCTGCCCACAAATACATCACCGATTCTGTTTTAGTTGCCATCAAAATGATCCCCATCAATGGATATCTTTGAGATTATTTTTAAAATTTTACCTCTAGAATAGATAGTGAGATCTGGCTCAAATTTTCAGTTCACATTTACCTTTTCTTCATTCTTCATACGCGGACAGCATGATAATTCCAGGGGTAGTTTCTCTTCGCTCATTTCACTGTGAGCAGAAGGGACAAAGGCCTGGGACAAAGTATACAATCTCCATTCAAGCATTATCAATAGCTAGATGGACACAAAAGAAATGTCCATCCTTCTTATTCTGTAGAAAAATGTCAGACAAGGAAATTTCTTTTGTGCTCATGAAGCTAAATGCTTGAATGAAGTTGTTTAAGCCCCGGTCACATAGGACCCTGGGGGCAACACCATTCACCCAGACTCGTTGTTCTGAGGCAGTTAACTGTGAATAAACAAAGAGTCGGGGTGAATCGTGTTGCTTCCGGGGTCCTATGTGACCGGGGCATAACTCTGTCCCAGTCCTTTGTCCTTTCTGCTCACAGTGCTCTAGAAGAAAATTCAATACACTTTGAAAATTGGTATGATATCTTCGCTGCATGATATATAATTTTCTTTCATCTCACAATCTGAACAAGCAAAGCAAGAGGAGAATGGTGCAGACCAGTTGCCCATAGCAACAGAAGATGCAGCGTTGAGGGACAAAAAGCCGAGAGAAAGATTTCTATGGAACTAATTCATGAACTTGAACGCTCCTCCATGAATAAGGCCGAAAAAAAAATGTTTGGATGCCCTCCATTGATCGACCCTATGAATTTCGTCTTTTCTTTGCTTTTCAGTAAAATTAACAAATCACGGTAAAATTATTAATGACCATGTAAAATATACGCTGAAAAGACATTTTCAGAAGCTCTTTGGCTTTTCATCCTTGTCTAAGTCTCATTTTCCTCGTGAATTGTGAAAATTCCAGTCAAAAAAATGAAAAAAGATCGATGAAAAATACTTTTTCCTAACGACTGATGCTTTTTTTTTTTTAAATGGCATTGGAGGACATACAAACAATTTTCTTTTCCTTGGCCTAATTGTCAAAATGCAAGAATCTGCATGCAACTACAAAGTTTCAACCTTTGGGTATAAGTTTATATGCTCAAATGTGAATCGCAAATCAACTGAGCCAAATGTTTTCTGAGAGAAAGGGTATGGTACTTAGTGCTTCCTCTTATGATAAATTTTTTGGTTCAGCTGTTTCGTGAGTCATATTTTTATTTGTATCATGTATATTTTGGAAGCTTGTCATCTTTATTCATCTATTCATTCATGCAGCTATATATCTTTCAATCAATCTATACATCCATTTATCTATTCATCCATCTATTGATCTATCTATCCAACTTTCTATTGTTTTAACTTTTCATCAATCAATCAATATATCTACCTTTCTGTTGATCAATCCAAATATTCATCCATTTATCCATCCATCTATCCATGCATATACCTATTGATCTTTCTATCCATCTTTCTACTCTTCTATTTATTTTTCAATCGATCAATCTATCTACCTTTCTATCAATCCATCTATTCATCCATCTATCCAATCGATTCATCCATCTTGTTATTCAAATATCTATCTAACATTAATCCATCTATTCATTCATCCATCATTTATATTTTTTTATCTGTAAATCAATCAAGCATAATAATAAGAAATTTAAGCAATTCAAGCAAAAAAAAAGGAGTTCTCGGTGGTGTTTCACCAAGATAAGAAAGACTTTAAGCACGAATTTACGTTCGACTGGTACCTCTTCTTGCGCGCAGTGGTTCACATTATTACCCGCATTCAGCACAAGAACTGATACCAGTCGAACGTAAAGTCGTGCGTAACTTTAAGAACGACTTGGTGAAACACCTCCCTGGTTGGCCATTTTCAGAGGGTTGGTCGTTCTTGGGCATCCATACAATTTAGTGTTTGGCCTAAGCACCATCATGAACGACAAAACACTGCAGATACGTTTTCATTTTTTTCCTGACAAATCTGTCTCCTTCCTCTTTTTCACAAATCAATCACATCTTTTTCACACTAGTTAGGTTTATACTGAGAGCCGAAACCATGTTTCCGAAACTTTACGTCAGTCCTACGGAAGCATTTACGTGTAGCGAGAAGACGAGTTGGTCACCAAGGCACCTTGTTTTGGAGGAAAAGGCGAGAAGGTGATTTGTACAAACTTGCCTTGGCACCTTGTTTTATAACTAAAGAATGCGAGAAGGCAACTTGTATTATTTCGCTTTGGCGCCTTCTATTGGATGAGAAGGGAAGAAAACCACTTTTAAAAACTTGATTGAAGGCAAGAAGGCGATTTGTACAAACTTGCCTTGGGGCCTTGTTTAATAAGAAGATTATGCGAGAAGACAAATTGTATCAATTCTCTTTGGCGCCATTTCTTCGATGAGAAGGTGAGAAAACTACTTTTAAAAACTTGCCTTGATTGAAGGCGAGAAGGCGACTTGCACAAACTTGCCTTGGTGCCATGTTTTATAAGAAGAGAATGCGAGAATGCAACTTGTACTAACTCGCTTTGGCGCCATATCTTGGATGAGAAGGGAAGAAAACTACTTTTAAAAACTTGATTGAAGGCAAGAAGGCGATTTGTGCAAACTTGCCTTGGAGCCTTGTTTTATAAAGAAGAGAATGCGAGAAGGCAACTTGTATTAACTCGCTTTGGCGCCTTGTCTTGGATGAGAAGGCAAGAAGACTACTTTAAAAAACTTGCCTTGATTGAAGGCGAGAAGGCGACTTGCACAAACTTGCCTTGGTGCCATGTTTTATAAGAAGAGAATGCAAGAAGGCAACTTTTATTAACTCATTTTGGCACCTTGTCTTAGTTGAGAAGGCAATTTGTAGAAACTTGCCTTGGTGCCTTGTTTGAGTCGAGAAGGCAAGTTATATGAACCCGCCTTTGCGCCACATGCACAAGCTTCCATAGGAAAGTCGTAGTTTAGGCAACCTAAAGCCCTGGTCACATAGGACCCCGGAAGCAGCACGATTCACCCCGACTCTTTATTAATTCACAGTTAATACTGCCTCAGAACAACTGTATAGCCCTCTCAAAAAGCACAATGTTGCAAAAACGCAAACACACACTTTCCAAAGGCACTCAAATCGACACGTTTTGTAATGTAGTCAAATGTTAAGTACAGATCTTTAGATCTTTATCAGAAGTTTGTGGAAAAAAAGTAGTTGTTCGCCTGAAAACAAAATACATTAAAAAATTTCCCCCATGTCCAAATTCTGTAAAGTCAAATAATCTGCAAAGTGATTGTAATTTTGTGGAACCAACGTGCAAAGAATGTGTTGGAAACCTCTTGTTTGTCTAATTTCTCTTTGAAGAAAACTAGAGCTTGCATGGTGTAGTCAACATTCAAAGAGGTTTGCGGTTGCATTATGTGGTGTAGGGTTATCTTTCAAGAAATAGTCCTGAAAAGGACTGAGCAAAAGCTCAAAAAGATTTAAAAAAAAACATTCCTTCACCCGAGGACGAGTAAGTTAATTCTACTCGGAACGTCGTGTTTTTTTTAAAACCTTTTTGAGCTTTTGCCGAGTCCTTTTCAGAATTATCTCTTGAAAGATAACCCTACACCACATGGTCCAACCGCAAATCTCTTTGAATAATTTCTCTTTATTTGAACTTATTTTTGTGATGTTGAAAGTACCAACTTAGGCATTGCTACCTATTTTTTGCATTTCAATCGAGGAAATGAACGCTGCACATTGTGTTGATTGCAAGGTATGACAAGCTCATTTGCTTGTCCAACCTAGCAACACTGATGTACGAAAAGGAAAACAATGAATGAATACTTTGACTTCTGATGGGCAAACGTAAACAAATTTGACTACATTACGAAAATAGTGCATTTCGCAGCACACTTGTAGCAAACAACAGCAAACAACAGCACAACACATAATGCACTTTGAAATCTATAACATTTTGACAAAATAAGCAATTCCCATTCATGAAGCTATAGTGAAGACTTGATTAAAAGAAGAGTCTACCCAAAGACTATAATTATTTAACAGAAGCAGAAAAAATTGGTGAGTAAAACAAAAAAGTTTGAAGAAAATGGGACAAGTAATTAAAAAAAGTTAAGAATTTTTGAATTTGTGAAAAAATCGACAAATCAGTGGAAATTTCCAGAGATGTTGCCAAGTTGAAGACATCAAGGGTGCACAACTAACTGGAGTTTTTACTTTATATGGTGCAAAATTCCTCATTTTTATAGAAATTTGTAAAGTTTGTATGAATGTAAACATGCAAATAGTGGATCCACATATCTATCATAAAGCTATCATACGGTTAAAGTTTTGAGGAAATCATATTTTGATGAAAAAAGTAACATTTTATGACATTGATGTGAATGTAATAAATGGTCAGTTGTGCACCTCTGACGTCATCAGTTGCCAATTTGTCTAAATATTTAAACATTCATAACTTTCTTATTAGTTGTCCAATTTTTCTCAAACTTTTTTCTTTTGTTCATCTAATTTTTCCGCTCCTGTTGAAAAAAAATATTATTTTTGGGTAGACTCTCCTCTTAAAGTTGTTCACTTTGTCCAATCCTTTGTCCATTCTGCTCATAGTGATCATGAAAGCTTGAATAGGATCGTCTATTTTGTCCAGTTTCATTGACTTTAGATTTCAATAGCTATGTCTACACTTGGACCCAAGACCTTAAAGTTTCAGAATCTAGGATAGTCCCAAGGAAGCTTATACATGCAGCACAACAGCAAATTGTTCAATTCGCCAAAGTGCCTTGTTTTGGTCGAAACTGAGAGACAACGTGTAAAATAATTCTCCTACTTGCTTTAGTGTAGTACGAGAAAGCAAGAAGGCGACTGGTAAAAACTGCACGTATAAGCTTCCATGTTTTTAAAACCATAAGGTTTCAGCTCCAAGTGTAAACCCAACTGAAGTGATGGTTAGCTCACAATCTGTTATAGAAAAGAAGTAAAATAACAAAAACAGAGAAGAGTAGGAAGATGTAAATGTTAGCACGGAAATGTGAGTACGTTATGAAAGGAAGATACTAAACAGTTTTACTTTTTTTTGATGAAAATTTGCTTTTATCGTGGTCTAGCATTTTGGAAAGCATGGGCATTCTTTCACGATTATCTAGTCAGAAAGTTGCAAGTGATTGCAAAATGACCGAATATTGATTGCAGATTGAAATGAACATTCCAACAAAATTTGCATCCATTATTTAGAGAATGTCATAAAATTCATAAAGTCCTTACATTTTAAGTAAACAATTTGTTCGATTAGTAGAATCATAGTATAAATTGCTGGGTCGTTAGGTAATTTCATCAAGATGATTTAACAAATGAATGCTCAAATTGTGAAAACAGGGAGGTGTTTCACCAAGATAAGAAAGACTTTACGCACGACTTTACGTTTGACTGGTATCACTTCTCGCGCGTAATGATTCATAATAGTGCGCGTATTCAGCCCAAGAATTGATACCAGTCGAACGTAAAGTTGTGCGTAACTTTAAGAACGACTTGGTGAAAGACCTCCCAGAATTGATATAAAAATTTGAAATTGTGGTAAAAAGTATGTTCTGTTCATACAAAAAAAAATGAATTTGAAAAGCATTTTACTTCCTTTCTGGGTTAATATAAAGAACAAACACCATGAAGAAACAGAAGTAATGAAAAACTCAAATAATCATTTTTATTAAACAATAAAACCCCTTATATTATACGATTACATACAATGATAATGAAAAGACAATACAATACTTTATAAACATAGCCAAAATGTTAGCGTTTCGTAGTGGAAAGTGCGCCTCAAATCCAATAAAAATAGCTCTTCAAAGTGCTCATAAAAGTTACATTTGTTCAATACACTCGTCTGGGTATTTTAGAAATCTTCGATGTAGATGTACAAATTCTGCATGAAAAATGGCATAATTTACAAGGAAAGTTAACTTCTGTTTTCTTCTTTTGTTTTTCTCTTCAGAATTTGGTATCTGTCGATCTTAAATCTAATATCAAATTAATTTAAGAATGTAGAATTAAGATACATCTTTGATGCAACACTTTGGTGTATTAGTAAGAAGTAATGTAGCATGTCCCAATAAAAATGTTCCAGGGAAATTGGCCATATTCAGAATACTTATAACCCATTATCCTAGAAAGTAATTCTGAACTCAACAAATTAGTTTTGTTTCATTAAAATTGGTCTTGCGAATCAAAAGTTAGGACTCTTTATTTTGGAGCAGTGTCGATCAAAGTTGTGACATGTTTTGTTTTCAGTTCAGGAACAAAAAAAAAACATTCAATGGCTTCAATCTGACATTTTCCACACCGTTGAACTGATTATAATGAAGAACATGCAAAGCTCATTTGTCAAGTTAAGAATTCCTCTTTCAGACATGGGTAAACGAATATCCGGTATATAGCCAAATTCCTGGGGACATTTTTATTGTCACACTCTGAACAGTTGTACATGATACAAATGTCTCTATAAGAAAATTTAAAGCACAGATAATGAGTTACAAAGTATCTTGAATTAGTTATCAAAAATTATCATATCATATTTGGAAGAACTTCTAGGCCAACAGCGGAGAAAAAAGTTTCAAACAGTACATATTATTCATTAGTGATGGAATCTAGAAGAGTGGTTATAATATTTGAAGAGAGGAGATAAAAAGAGGCTTGAAAACTGTTGCACATTCTCGATTGAAAGGAAAATTTATGGTTTCGATGACACAGTCGACCATTTTGGCGGATGATACAAAGCGAAGCCCATGTATGATATTACGAGAACATAAATATATTATATGGGCTGGTGCACATGGCTCAACATTATCCTTGAACGTGGAGATTAAATGTCATAAGAAATGCTATGTGGTTGGAAAGTGCCAACTTAAAGACTTGGTCTGGGCTAGAAAACTCTTGCTTTGATTAAAAGAAGAAAAATCAGACAAACAGATCACAAACAGATCAAAAACAGATTGAAGTAAATCCGACAAGAAATAAGAAAGTTATGAATATTTCAAAGATATGACCTAACAGTGATAATTCATGAATTACTGTATGCAGTAGGACGTAACAAGTGACTTTTGGTCACGTGCTTATGACGTGGATCATGCACATCGTGTCCGTAAGCTTATTATAACTTATTGTTTTTAAAAATCCGTTTTAATCTATCACACTTATTTTTTTTAAATATTCAAAACGTTGATTCAATAAATGTATCCGTTTCCATGTATATATCGACGAAAAACCCCACCTTTTTTGCATTACCTGGTTGAAAAATGAGGGTTTTAAAACAAGAATAATAAACTGCTTGCAGAGAAGTGCAAAATATACGTCATAATCACGTGACCCAACATTGCCAATTTGACTGATTACAACTATTGGGTTATATGATTGAAATACTCATAACTTTCTTATTTGTTGTGCGATTTCCTTCAAACTTCTTTCAATCTATTCGTCTGATTTTTCTGCTTTCAAGCAACACAAGATATTCCTGGCCCCGACCAAGTATTTTATTTTACCTCTGTGCAATACAACATTCAAACAAATAACCCCAGAGCAGATATATGAATGATCATACGAAACACAATTTCAATGATAGTATAAATTTGGAAGAGATCTTCATATTGCTGCTGCTTTTTTTAAAAAAGATTACATAATCTAATGCTCTGCCTTTTGATTAAAGCTTTTACATATAAAACAACATACAAATACAAGTGAGATAAAAAGGTGAACGAGAATATTGGCCAGGTTTTAAAGCAATCTATGAATATTGAGTAAAACTTAATACAGAAAAGGAGGAACAGAAAGATGTTGATTTCAAAATGCATAGTTATCATAAATTGCTATTGATATAATGGGCAAGATTAAATATTAATGCTGATTGTACTGGCAAACTGTACAGAATGACAATTAATTAGCATTTTAAATTTTATAATTCCCACATTAAAACTGTAAAATTACAAGATCCTACAAGATCCTACAAGGTCCAACAACTAGCACTTCCAATTCTTGTTTGCAGGAAATTGGAAAAGAAACTTGTCAAATAGATAAAAAAAAAAAAGATCATACTGTCTGATCATGAAAATAATACACATGATTATTCTTTTGTACTGCTTCAAAAAGAGGCATAAACAGAGAAGCGCATAAATTCCTGCAACTTTGCTGGCAATGATAAAAACTTGCTTGAGGTTACTGTAATAATGATGCCATACAGTAGTTTTACAAACTGAGGGCCAAATGATAGATTGTCACACAAAAAATAATCAGTGGTTTTCTAAACGAGCATGAAAACATGTGATGACAACAATCCAACATTGCTATATAATCACATTGGAACAACTGTCGGAATGAACATTCATTTCAATAACATGTCAATGGACCTGTCGCTATGTCGGGTTTTCTCATGGAATCCATACAGCTCTCTCATGCTTCCATGCCAGTTTGTATGACCATTGATGATGGAGAACATACACAAATAAAAAATATTGGTAAAATAACGGTATTATCAATTAAAAATGTTGGACCCTGTTACTAAAATATGAAACACTAGTCTCCACACACAGACCTAATATGGGCAATCTATTTCACGCCACAAATCAAATGGCATAATTATGTCTGTATGGTAGCCGAACAGTGCAGCTTAATTTCCATCTGTCTGGTATGTGTAGTCTTCCATAAAGACTGTTAATCCAATTAGTAGAAGGCATCAAATTAATAATGCCTATATTGGGTCTGCGTATGGAGACTATTGACACCCTGGGCTCTACCAGCAAATAAATAATACAAAATACATGATATATGCACAAAAATAAACTGAGGATATCTAATGCAGTAGTGATAAAACAATCTCATACAAGCTTTGGGTGCCAAACCATGTTCTTGCATAATGTCTTATCACCCTGAAATCATAAATGTTACTGTATACCAAATCACTACCAACCTTCCTGAAATTATGACGATAGAAATTTAAATTTGAATCACCAAACTGCTGAACCAAATATTTTGTCACAACAGAAAACATGATGACAATAACCATACACTTTGTCTGATGAGAACATATTTGGTTCAGCGGCTTCATGATCAACAGTTTCATCCTAATGCATGCTCCTTGAAGTTGGCAATACTGGGATAGTATTCAAGTATCGCGAGAACAGATTCGTAAAGTTCGATGTCGGTATTGCATAGTGATCTAAAACAAGTTCACCCTCGAGAAAATGATAAATAAAGCACATATAATCTTAAATTTGCTCCTTTCACCACATATTCTTGCTAGTACAAATTTGTTTCGAGTAACTATGTTTTACAATATGACCAACAGTCATTAGGTGTAAATTCTTCGGCAGAAGTTCTTGAAAGCGTAGATTTCTTCATTCTGAATTTAAACCACGATAGGGTATATCTATCTCTTTTATACTAGTAGCCTAAAGAATATTTCATTCTATTATTCTTAATTCCCACATGAATAATACAATCACCAAAAAGATGGGTGCCATTCCTAAATCATGGGGAGTTGTGATACTTGTACCTTTGCAATAATCTTGTCTAACAAACTGTCTCAGAATAATTCGGTTTGGCGTGTTGGCATCAAATTGGCATCAATGTTGTCGGAGAATGAAGATATTAGTGTCCATTACCGCAAGAAGAAAAAAAAACTTTGCTCTGTAAACCTTCCTGGCTTCAATATTATTCATTTACAGTATCACTTTGTCCAATGTCCATTTTCATAGGCTCAGATGCGACAGTTAACCAACACCAATTCTTATGTGTGGGACAGGGCAAAGAACAGATAGAGACATGTAAACAGGCGTGGTTAAAAGTACACATGTAGAAAAGACAAATTACAACATTAGAAATAATTAGTGATGATACATTTACGATACAAGTGATGATTTTTCAGAATGGAACAGAAAGAGAAGATCAGAAATACTCTACATTTGCATTCAAAGTTTTTCATATATTGCTAAAATTGCTTCTCCTTTCTCCCTATATTTTACCCCCGTAACTTACGTAACAAACTTTCCACAAAAGACAATTCACTCAAGCTCTCATCATACACCTGACTTGGCATTTAAATATTCCCAATCATATCCATCACATGCCTAATAAATTTCACCAAGCTATAAAATCATACGAAAACATTCCACCAATCGACTTCACCCACGCTTCTCTCTTATACACACAAACGTACAAAATAACAATCACCAACATCACAAAAATAGTTTAAAATTAGGCTATGCAGATGCCAATTTTCTAGCTCATCAGCAACATAAATTTGCCATATATGCAGGTTATCCCCAACAAAGTCACTTGGGGGAACAACATCTTACTGTCTACAGCAGCTAAATTTCAATAAAATTGGAAACATATCACTCAGATTGCTTCCTAAGAGATATAAAATAGTATTTTTTCCAAAAAATAATAAAACAGAAATAACAAGAGCATTTTTAATTTGGATAGAGTACCAGTGATGCCTAGTTCCTTAAAAAAAACCCCAACTTTTTCTTCTTAAACGAGTGAGCTTCTTTGATAAAAAATAGCATTTTCATTGACGAAAAAGCCCCACCATGTATTGATTAAGCAGACAATGCATTTCATATTTTCCTTTGGAGAAAAACCAACTATTTCTTCCTAAACGAGTGAGCTTCTTTGATAAAAAATGGCATTTTCATTGACGAAAAAGCCCCACCATGTATTGATTAAGCAGACAATGCATTCAATATTTTTACCTTTGGAGAATGGAAATAGAAAAGAAACCTAGTAAACTTGTTCTGATCGATAGGCATCGTGTTTTGAGTACAAACAGACAGCCCTAGCACTGCTAAATTCAGGGCACTGCTGACCAAAAATGTGATAGCTTTCACCTGGTCATCGGCGTGACACGAAGGCAAGAAATCGTCAGTGATGTTGAGCAAGTAAAAAAATTAACCATTTTTCCCATGATTGTACAAGATTCTCCATACTAAACGAGGTAAAATGGCGGATCATTGCAAGTTGTACATACAAGCCATTTCGAGATCTAAAAACAGTTACTTCTCATATAAAATGAGAGTGCAAAACCATGAAAAGTTTCATTGTTTTACCAATGTTTGTACGCATGTACCAAAGACATAAAGTGATGGGTCGATGGAACATGATACAGACCCTGAACATTATAAAAATCATCTTTATTATCCATTTTCATAAAAAATTGGTCTGTACGAAAGTAGGCAAAATAACTTGTCATTTGATATACAGGCCCTTTGATGATCTCACAACTGCGAAGGTAAACAATGAAAAAATCATCCATTTTGCCCATATTCGTACAAATATCTCTATACAAAAGAGGCAAAATGACCAGTCATTTCAGATCTGTTGCGACAGTCGAAAACCCCCTCCCACAAAGCTCTTGCGAAGTAACCCCCCAGGAAGAAAAAGATTTTTTCTAAAGCGTAGCCCTCTTCATCCGCGTAACAAGGCAATCGTGGCATTATCCATTCTATTCATCTGAAATCAAACAACAAGAAATTTACAAAATTACTCGTCAAAGAGCTTCATCGATAAAGTTTAAAGATTTTATGTGGGGCGATCATCCGAAAAATCAGAATATTACACAACAGTTTTGTTAGGATGGTAAGATTAAAAAGCTTGATAAAGACATAAGTTCTCAAGTCATATTAAAAAACAATAGGTGGGTTCACTAATAGATGCAAATTTCACTTGTACAAGTAGACTATCCATCGGCATTTTTAAAAGTTTGGTTAGATTATAATTTTTATTTTTAGTGATATCTTATGAATATTTTCTTCTTGTTCTATAATAAAATCAGATTAAAATTACGAGTTTAAGACTGGTAAATTATTGTTTGAGGAATTGAAATATAAATCATTTTGTGTCTTTAATTTCTGCAATTTTAGAAAGGATATTAAAATTGAAAATTTAAAGAAAATCATTGAAATATGATATTTTGACGTTTGATATGCTAATAAATCACCATGAAAGTCATGCAGAATGAAAATTAAAAAAGCAAGTTATTCTATGAATCAACTGAAATCATAATAAGTGAATGCTTGAATCAAAGTGACTATATTCTTCTGAAAATCAAGTGAACAGACTTGTTCAATATTGAATATTATGTGGTTTAAATCATATTTGTGTAATAATGTAATGAATTAAAATTATATTCAACTTGTGTTCTGCATCTAGTGTTGTGTGAGAAATGCGTGCAAAATATGTGTTCAGAAATAATAACCAGGGGCCAGCTGCTCGAAAATAGTCTTACCTATCCTCTTCATGCTAAGGTCTATGTTACGAGGTGGCACAAGAAGTCAAGACGTCTTAGGATAGCTAAGACCATTTCGAGCAATCGGCCCCATGACGCCAAGTAAAATGAATATTGAATTCTACTATTAAACAAATGTTGAAACCTACTAACAAATATGGAACCAAGTTCCTAGAATCCATTATTAACCGACTATTGAGCATTCTAGCCACTACACACCGATCAATTCATTTCTTCGTAAAAACAAGGAATAAATTTATACCTCACTCACATGCAAAATTTTGAAAGGGATGCTATCCAAAAACAGGCGGATGTTACACCCATTCAGCCACTGCAAGTTTCACTCTCACACTACACAATGATTCATGTGAGTTTAAATCTTGCAGTGTCTATCTGGGTGTATTCATCAAGTTAACCAATTTGCTACTGGAACCGGGTAGTCCCTGCACAAAGTCTATGGGAGTTACAGAATTCGGAAGTTAATGGATTAATAATGCAATACTGCTTTGATCACGAGACGTTCAGGCATTTCTATTATCAGATTGCGGCACCTACTACCTTTTATAGTTCAAAGAAATGCAATACCTATACGTGAGAGCATGAAGGGAGTAACAAGCAAATGGAAAAAATCAGGAAGATATTTCATAAGGATTGTCATTACAACTCATTGTCAGTGCTGACTAAATCCAAAGAAATCCTTGATTTTGATTGGATAAAAACCATTGTCTCTGACAGTTGCTACAGTAAATATCAGGGAATGACTGCTTGTCGTTGTGACAAACTTCAAGAAATGCCCTCCCAAAATACCTGAATCTCAAAAGTGAAGGAATCTTTTTATTTCCTTTGTATTACACAAATATTTTCCCAAAATTCCCTGAAACAGAAAACGGTTCTTACAACCTAGAGACAGTCAGAGCGATGGAATGTATATTCCTTATTGATAGAAAAAGGAAGTAACTCCAAGAAGGGAAATTTATAAAAACAACATCCACAATCCAGAGGTGATATGGAAGCAATACCTCATGCAAACCATGAAAAAACAAGAGCCAAACAACACTCCGTATGCCTCAGTCACATAGGACCATGGAAGCAACCCGATTCAACACGACTCTGTGCTCGATTAAAAGTTAACTGCCTCCCCCCAAAAAAGAGTTGAGTTGCTTTCGGGCTTCTATGTGACTGGGGCATTATTCCAGAAAGTACATGCCATTTCTACTCAAGTTTCACAGAAAATACTGCACATTCAATTGAAGTAACACACATAAAGCCAGGTAAATTTCTTTGAATCGAAGCAAAAGATTGTTTTCCCATGCATTGAAGTAGTATAACACAGACAGGCAAGAGCCATTGTACTACAAATAAACCCTAACATCTGATATACAAAATATTAAGCCAGGGCACTCTTTCGAGCAACACCATCATTTCCACAACAGAAAAAGGGGAAGTTACTATAACTTCAAAAACTTCAGTTTCAATGCATCAATTAAAATTCATAGGGTGTCTGAACAAAATTGGCAACTTTCCATCATGTCACGGTGAGAAATTTCATGATACAAACTGAGATTAGAAAATTGTCAAATTTCTCTATAAGTTATACAAAGTTGAAGTAAAACAAAATGAACAAATAATAAAGAGAAATATACTGAAAATAGCTGATTTATAAGATATGAAAGGGTACTTTAATACACAATGAGGTGGATAAATATCACAAGAAGCAAAGAGGATGAGGATGATAACACATTAAAACAAAACAAAGACAAAGGTTTTATTGAAATTACATTTAAAAGGAATAATTCCTTTGGTCCATAAAAATACTTGAAAATGCTTGTAATTTTAAGCTTGATATTGCTTCCCATGTAGCCATTATAGCATTCAATCCTTAACAAAAGCTTTTGTTTTTAGGTTTTGTATCTTTAATTTGCTTTAATGTGCAAGCAACGCTAATGAAATATGCAACGTGAATATAAAATGGAATCAACATTAAGAGTAAAACAAAACCGTAAATAGATGATACAGTGGGTATACATAAAATGGCACGTTGGAATGAATATAATACAGCTTTTGCATACGAGTAATAAAGAAATCTTTTAAATCATATCCTTTTTAAACAAAGCAAGCAAATATAGAAAAGAAAGCGATACAAAAACGGTTGCCTCCACCAGAGTTAAACTGAGAGGAAATAAAAAGGAACAACTTTCATGCATGTAGATAAACACCACACACACTATTGTTATCACCATATGTGGTTGCACTATTTTGACACATTACAACAATGGCATAAAGGCAAGAAGTGCATGGTATTTTCACTCCCATAACAATCACAGGGCATTTTTCATAGCATACAATTTCACTTCACTTTTGCCAACACATCACAATTTCCATATCCAATCACATACTACGCAGATGCAAAAATATTTTCCCAAGTTCTTAACTTATTTAAATCTCGCTCCATTCAATAGGTTGGGGGGGGGGGGATTGCAAGTGTAACATGCTATTACATTTTCTGTAAGGTCCTACCAAATCAACATCCGCTGCTACTTTTCGATTAAAAAAAGTATTTTGGAATATTTCCTATTTATCAAAATTCTACGGACACATGGCACCCACATGTTTGACAAACCCCATGGCTATTTACATATTTTCTCTTTTTCATTTCTGAATATTTCATTGGATTGTGGAATGCATTGTATCCAATTCTTATGGGACCTGCCCTGTTCAATTAAATTTTCTTGCATTTGACCCCTTACAAAGTTAAAATACTTGAAAATACCATGGACCAATTAAAATCAAATCTATTACTGAGATAAGATAAAATATCCATAATTCTACATCTTTTGTCAGATAAATATATCACCAAACCCCATGCAAAATTAGGCATACATGCATCAATGTTCCAAATAAGCCTTGTACTAGTTTTTAAAGCCACAGTATCTAATTTCTTAAGAAAATCACTGGACTACATTTGATCTGGAAAGGGGCATTATCATATCTCTCAGTTAAAAATGCATGTTCGCTTTGATTTAATAAACAAGCTATTATCCTTTTCTTTTCAAAAGTTAAAGGTGTATGTTAGGGAGCTTGAGCGTTCGTGCAGAATACTGCTTTATCATGCATGCAGAATCCACAAATGGCGTACATGTGGTTGTTAAAAGGAAGTAAGTGTGATGAGTTGTGAACCTTATCAGCCTTGGCCACAATAAAAATTTGTAATCCATTGGAAGAACATGAAAAATTGTAAGATGGCCCGTTACAGGGAACTTGGCTCTTTCAAACCACAATAGGGTGTTTCCGATCGCGCACTTGCTTGTTGCTATTTGAATTCCAGAATGTGGCAAATGAAGCTGTCAATCAAAAATGCTTCGCCGACATAGGCGGTGCCAGATATTGTTCAAACGAAGCAGCTTGGAAAGACGATAGAAATCCTATGAATATTCATGCTTTTGTTGGCGGTGTTCTACATTTTCATCTGCGCGTCCTCTTGAGTCTCTGATGGACCATTTTAAGCTCCGGGGAGCTGTTAGAGATCTATGCACGATCGGTGACCCTTTCTTGCACTCAATAACCTGCATGTTGCGGATTTAGCACCAGCAAAAGGGTCGTGCACACATCTACGAACGGCTTTATCAAATATAGAGGGTGCTGATCAATTGTTGCAATTGATTGCAAGTTTCAAATGAGCGGAACACGCCAATCAAACTCATCGTTTCATGTATGACTTGTCAATAGCACAGACAGTGCGCAAATGAAAATGCGCGTTCCAATTTGCTTCTGATTTGCAATCAATTGCAAGTTTGGATCAACACCCCCATTGTCTCGCATGCATGCAAATATATTGGCAATATATTGGATTAGATTTTAGAGATGAAGAGTTTTGTGGAACAGGGTCCTAGTATTTGCGTGTGTTATCGAGTGTGGTGTGAGAGAGACGTATACCTGACACGCCGTTGGTCGTCGTTGCCGTTGGTTGTGGCTTTCCCTGCGAGGCGAAGTCATAGTTGCCTTTGAGTTTGAAGATCTGCTTGAAGTGAGGCTTACAGAAGATGTTACCCTTGCATGCTGCGTACTGACCCAGGCTGTGAGGGGTTGGTGGGTGGAGAGAGAGAGGAGAAAGAGAGAAGGGGAGAGGGCCAGAGAGAGGAGGGCAAGAGGGGGAGAGTGGAGAGAGAGAAAGGAAAGAGGTGGGGAGAGATAAAGAGGGGAGGGAGGAAGAGAGAGGGAAGGAGGGGAAAGGGAGGGAAGGAGGAGGAAGGGGAGGGGAGGGGGAAGTGTGAGGGAGAGAGGGAGGGAAGTGTGGGGGAGAGAGGGAGGGAAGTGTGGGGGAGAGAGGGAGGGAAGTGTGGGGGAGAGGGGGAGGGAAGTGTGGGGGATAGAGGAGAGAGAGAGTGAGGGTAAACAGAGGGTGAGGGGGGAGAGAAGGGGGAGAGAGAGTGGGGGAGAAAGGAAAGATAGGGGAGGGAAAGAGACAGGAGCGAGGAGGGGAGGAAGAGAGAAGGGAGGGAGAGAAAGGGAGATAGGGGAAGGGGGAGAATAGGGGGAGGAGAGAGGCAGTTAAGAGGTGGGGAGAGGTGGGGAGAGGGGTAAGGATAGAGAGGAGTAGGAGAGAGGGGGATAAAGAGGAGTAGGAGAGAGGGGATAAAGAAGGGAGTAAGAGAGAGGAGAGTAGGGAAGAGAGAGTGTAGAGAGGGGTAGGATAGAAAGGGGAGTGAGAGAGAGAAAAGGGAGAGAAAGGGAAATAGGGAAAGGAGAAATGGAAGAGGTTGAAAGAAAGGGGATGAGAGAGGGAGAGGAGGAAGAGAGAGTGAGGGATGGAGAGGAATGGAGAGGGGAGGGAGAGAAATGGGAAGAGATAGGGAAGAGAGGGGGAATTTGGAGAGAGGGAAAATGGAGAGGGGGAGAGAGAGGCGAGGAAGAGGAGGAGAGAGGGGAGCAAAGAGGGAATGGGAGGGTATGAGGG
>BQKZ01006042.1:4300-20938 GCA_036244855.1 Temnopleurus reevesii | reverse complement strand
TTTTTTGGCTTTTGGTTTTTCCCTACCATATTCACCCTAAACTTTCTTTCTCTTTCTTATATCATGCAAACGCAAAAATAAAAATGACTCTGATGTTAATATTTGTTATGTATAATACTATGTTTTTAATGTTCTTGTTGTACATACTTTTATGTGCGTTTCTATCTATTTGAATATGGAATAAATTTGAAAAAAAATATATTCCCCCTCACCAACCTTCTCCTTCTTCACTCTCCCCCCTCTCTTTTCAAACAAGATCCATTTCCACGGTCATTGACCCAAACAAACGTGACCGGTATACTTGCCAATATCCTTTTTGGGGTAATAGATTGACGAACGGTGCATTTTCAATCACAAATAAACATTGACACTGGTTCGTTCGACTTTTCTCGGTGCTCACTTATTGTCCCATCCTTGCCGCCATGTAGCCATGTATACACGGTGTTATACAGCAAGGGCAACTCAGGGCAGATGCTATGGCTAATTTCGAGTACTTGCAATGAAATTTGTATTTGTAAAATATGTGGTTATAATAGATTGACGAACGGCGCATTATCAATCACAAATAAACATTGACACTGATTTGCTCGACTTTTCTGGGTGCTCACTTATTCCCCATCCTTTCCACACATGTATTCAGGCTAACTCCACTTATACGCGCTGTTATACAGCAAGGGCAACTCAGGTCAGGTGCTATGGCTAATTTCGAGTACTTGCAAAGAAATTTGTATTTGTAAAATTTGTGGTTATAATAGACTGACGAACGATACATTATCAATTACAAATAAACATTGACACTGATTCGCTTGACTTTTCTGGGTGCAGCCTTTTTGTTCCATCCTTGCTGCCATGTATACACGCTGCTAGCAATTTAAGGGCAACTGAGGACAGATGTTAGAACTAATTTCGAGTTTTGCGAAGAAATTTGAATTGTGCAATATGTAGTTAGGAAGAAGATAGATGTTGCAAACAATACAACAGAATAATCAGATTGACAAGAGACATTTAACCAATTAATTCAACCTTAGTTAAAAGCATAACAAATACGATATAAAGTATTTCCACAAAATAAAGTGGGTCATGGACAATAAAGGAGTACGCAGTGTATTGAACTGTGCGGGCACAACAATCGCAAGTCGGTACAGAATGGAATATAATTACAAAGGAGCATTGAACTGGCGTTCGACTTAATTTTACGTAGA
The DNA here is from genome assembly GCA_036244855.1 of Temnopleurus reevesii. Lineage (NCBI taxonomy): Eukaryota > Metazoa > Echinodermata > Echinoidea > Temnopleuroida > Temnopleuridae > Temnopleurus > Temnopleurus reevesii. Next base: position 19,736 of record BQKZ01006042.1, on the reverse strand, counting down.
TAGATTATATCAGTCACAAGAAGAGTTATATTGACAAGAAAATTTAAACAAAGTAATTCAAATTGATTCCAATTATCAACTTCCTTTTGGTACCCTGGTAAGGAACAGGTTTATCAACCGCTCTAGTACAAAGAGACTAATAATTCAAGATCCCTCGCCCTAGCAGCTCGTCGCCTCATGGCGGAATGTTTCCAAGAGTCCTTTTTTTTTTTTTTACATAATAACCATTCTTATATGAGATAAAATTTCGTCAAGGGAGATAAAATATCTACTTTGTATTGTTATTCTGAAAGATGTATACACAAAACCATTCCTGGAAAAAAAGCTTTTGCCACTTTTGCCCGAATCCATCTTCATTGATCACAAAGGAATCGTATACAGACATGGATAAGCCAAGCATTCAACAAGTCGAGTCTGATGCAGAATCTACATGAACAACATTAAATTGATATATATTCTCAAAGCGAACATTCGGTTTAGCCCCATGTTGAAATAAATCACGTTAAAGCTTCCAAAAAAATCTTCACCAAATCTCTAAATCGCGCGAAAGACCTGCCTCTCAGACAAAATTCGCAATTGATAAGTCTGCCATTTTAGAGAGTGATCTTTATTTCGAGTCAAAATTACAGTTGAAATTGTTTCGACAATGCCATGGGTCATACAAATAACACAACTACCACATGAGACGTATCTGTGTCAGAATCGATTTGCAATGGGAGGAATCTAGATATTGTGCGAATATACACTACGCCAAACAAAATTTAGGGATCACTGTACATAAATTGCGCGAATGTACACTATGCCAACAAAAGTTAGGGATCACTATACACAAATTTGTATACAAGGTTTTATATTTCAGGAAATATGACTGGGTGTCGTGGCGTGCGCCTGTATTCAAGCTGTTTTGAGAGAGTCAGAAATTGACTTGGATTGGTCATTGGTTGCTGCATTGTGGGTTCGAGCCGCGTTCACGTCTTTCGGATGGTGACGTTAAATTTCGGTCCGTCTTTCTCTTTTCTTCTCCCGGCGTATATATTCAGATTATAGTGATAGACGCCATAAAATCAAATTTTCTCTTTCAATATCTCAAATGAATCTGTCTTGCGTGTTAACAAACACACTGCAATCATTTTGATACAATAATTATTACAACCGTTGATTGATGTCTCTTGCTCCACTAGATATCCGAAAACTGAGTCCATATAAAGTCAAACATTAAAAAGTGACCTAAACTTTTCTAGCACTTTATTATTTTGTTTCACATGAAAATGAAAAGAGAGGTAAATGTAAGGATATAATCAAGTTTCATTCAAACCTCTCTGTAACAACAATCAACAGATCAAGGGAAGCTGCAAAAGAGTCGGTAATTATGAGCTACAGATGGATTTAATACACATAATTGGTGGCCATTTTGAAATCCATTTGGAAGTTTGAAAATGCGCGTATTTTGGTGATGTAAGCATATTCAAACCACCAATTATACACTTCTTGATGAGAGAAACATCACACTTGTTAAATATAAAACGTTGACATCTTGTATATAACTTTTACCATGGTAACCATTTTAACAGTTCTATCAGGGGATCATTTCACGTGCAGATATGGCTTGAAATTGTAATACTTGTGCAAATTCTCAAGTTTGTCTCCACGCTCCGTCCCAGGAAATACAAAAATGTCCTAATGAATTCAGAATCTATTTTTCTGGGGTAGACAGGAATGAAGTTAGTGTTTGTATTCGAAAGATACCCCCACTAATGTGTGTGGGTGTGCGCCGATTTAAATGCGTCACACAAGATACATTAAGGTGGCTGTGATGATGATAAATGAAAGCGAAATCTCTCAATTCCCGCAAAGCGAGGTGAGGATCATAACATAAATGGAGATTGATGAGAAGGAACTTTCAACAACCTTTATGTGTCTGCTTCAACAACTGATTGAGGTCTGATAATGAAGAGCTCGTGTGAGGAACAGAGATGTTTTCATTAGAGTAAAGGGCCACTTTTAAAGCTCAGGTAAAGTTTTGATAAAAGCCAAGAATATTTTCCCCAGAATTTGTCTTGAAATCAAATATCAAACATATTGCAAAATAAATGTGTTAAATATAAATAGATTTTGGTAAAGCTATTACCTAAAATGTGTTTTAAAAAGTCAACAGTCTCGTGTTAGACGAGTTTTAATCAAGATATTATTCTTGATATAATAAAAATCAACACCTTCTCATGCAAAAAAAAAATCGGATGAAAATGTCATATCCTAACTCTTGTGTATGTGTGTTTGTGTGATGTTGTGTGTATGTGTGTGTGTGCATCTATGACACGATATAATCAATTTCCGTAAAATTAAGTCGAACGCAAATTCAATGCTCCTTTGGAATGATATCCAAATAGGAACCGGCTTGTAATTGTTGTGTCCATATAGTTCAATACATGGTGTACATATATATCGTCCCATGACCCAGATTACTTTACGGAAATGGTTTATATCGTGTTCTAGTGTTTTCATTTTTGTGAGCGGAAGGAGAGGGAGAGAGGGGGTCGAATTGCCTTGTACAGACAAATATCAATCAGATGTGACCAGATTACTTCAAAATGTGAAACTTGTAACTATTCCCCTGACAAAAAGAGCGAAATCTTTGACAAATCAGTAAATCAGCAAATCAAGCTGGGTTAAAGAAATGTTTGTAAAACAGAAACAGCAATACGTGTACTCAACTTCCCGCTCACTTTTAACGGGGCTGCAAACCTAAAGCCCTGGTCATATAGGACCCCGGAAGCAGCACGATTCACCCCGACTCTTTGTTAATTCACAGTTAACTGCCTCAGAACAACGAGTCTGGGGAATCGTGTTGCTTCCGGGGTCCTATGTGACCGGGGCTTAACAAAAAAAAAAAACACTGACACTCATTACAGCTCGAATAAGAGCGATATCTTTGACAAATCACTAAATCAGCAGATCCAGCTGGGTTAAAGAAATGTTTTTAAAACAGCAATACGTATAACCGACATCCCACTCACTTTTGATTTGGCTACAAAAAATCAGAGGAATTTATGAAATCTTAAAAGCTGATATTGATATCAATATCCACTTCCTGGTCCTCGCATATCATGTCATGTCTCTGAACAAGTTTTTGACAGGTAAAAAGGTAATAAAAACAGCTGAAATATACAAAATAAAGTATATCCTTGGCAATTATTAGATATTGTCACCTATGTTTTGTTTTGGCACCGGAAAGACTTGTTGCAACTGTCAAAAATTGGTACTGTGATTCAGGTTGGCTGTGTGTTATTGTTGAAATAAACACTGGTTATAGCTCCGGTCACATAGGACCCCGGAAGCAACACGATTCACCCCGACGCGTTGTTCTGAGGCAGTTAACTGTGAATTAACAAAGAGTCGGGGTGAATCGTGTTGCTTCCGGGGTCCTATGTGACCGGGGCTTAAAATTTCATCCTAATTTGTCTTTCACGTCAGACATTAAAACACATGATGCGCAGTAGAAATTTGATCCAATTCACGACATGATGAAGATATGCAGAAACAACACGATATAAACTATTTCCGCAAGATAAATTGGGTCATGGACAATCGATCCTCACACCGTGTATTCAATTGTGCGGGCACAACAATCACACACCGGTTCTGATTTGAACAGTATTGAATTGGCGTTCGACTTAATTTTACGGAAATATATTAAATCGGGTTATACATGTTTTAATACATTAATAGCAAAACCCTAACGATCACATTCCCCAGTTGAATCCAAAGTGGTAACAGCTCTTTCAGTGAAAATTAATCAAATAAAAAAGGCGTTAGATGTTATCTCTGTCAATCTCGCGAAATAATATATTGCATTGAACACACATTAACGTATGAAAGTGCCATGGTGTACTGATTCTGACTTTCGCCTTTTAACCAGAGGGTCGCGTTTCGAAAGGTTATATAATGCGTTACTTTCCTTTTAAAAGCAAAAAAAAATTACATCGTGCTGCGCTCAACCCAGGTGAGGTGAATGGGTACTGTCAAGAATGATAATTAATTTAAATTGTATGTACAGTGGTGCACACCGAGCTGAAGCCAGGGTAATGATACTACATTAACTCTCTCTCTCTCTCTCTCTCTTCCTCTCTATCTATCTACCTCTTGCGTTCCCTCCCCTCTTTCTCTCTCTCTCTCTCTCTCTCTCTCTCTCTCTTTCTCTTCCTTTCTCTCTCTCTCTGTCTCGACAAACAGACTTACTATTCTAAACCATTAGTGGGCGTTGCTTGATATAAACACTAACTATGATAACCATATTCATCTCATCACTATGGAATTCATCAGAGATTTATCAACGTACAAGCAACAGTTATCTGATTCTCACTCTCAAAAAAGGACAAAACAATCACCGAATTCACCTGAAAAATAGACGAATTGCACTATGAGCAAAAGGGACAGAGGGCTTAGACAAAGTAAACAACATCCATACAAGCATTCAAGCATTAAAAACATCTAGATACACAACAATATTACTTACCCCTCATTCTGCGGAGAAATATCGAACAGGTGTAATTGCAACTGTTCAGTGAATTAAATGGGAAGCTATTTTATTTCGTAATTATGAAGCTATCGTGAAGGCTTTGATGAAGTTTTGTACTTAGTCCAATTTTGAAGTCCCTTCTGTTCACAGTGGGGGTTTTGGCCGGGAGTTCTAATAACTGTACTCTTTCCCCAAGAGTGACAATAACGTTACTATATCTTGCAATGATCAACCGTTTTTAGATAGAAATCAGCCCCAGTGGGGTGACCTAAAATCGCTTGAACTATTGCAAATAAATCATTCATTATACTTCTACTCGTGAGTGATTCAATGGCATTAATAATCAAATGTTTCATTTAATAAATGGTTAAAGACACTGTTAAACATTGCGGTCGCACAATTAAAAAAAATCTCAAACCAAGCTGTCTGTCCTATCTAAATATATTCAGATAGATAAAAAATCAACAGCGGATGCAAAAATAAAGAAAGTTATACATGCACTATCAAGATATGTATGAACATTGAATTAAAGCGTAGGACCCACGCATTAATTCCAGTACAAAGCCTATGGAGGCGACGTTTTACATTTTCGTTTGTTTAAAGCACTAAACGTTGATTTCAAAGCCTGATATTTTCCCAGTTTAGTTTCTATGCACCATCAATCTTTCAGATAACCTCTATCATCTGGCAGTTGAGAATTTCTTTAAAGAAAACAATGTTCGACAATGGCTTTAACCTAAAATAAGAGGCATCACAAATCGGCGCTTCATACATGTCTACATTTTAGAGTAATGCTCTTATTAGGATTTTTTTCGAAAATACTAAATAATAATACATAACATTTATTAGGCGCTTAATACGGATGTTTTTAAGCGCACAGTATTCTGGTTACGGAAAGATTATTAACCGGTAAATTAAGTGAAGAAAAAGAGGAGGAATAGGTAAAATTAACAAAACAAATTAACAAAAACAGAGGCGATCAATTAAAACAATGTAAGTATAGTGTGCACCTCTACTGACCGACCCACAACAACATTTTACTGTTTAAAAAAATATGTTTTTAGCAAAGATTTGAATTGAGATACGGAGGGGGCACGATGAATAGATACGGGCAGTTTGTTCCAGAGATTGGGGGCGATAACAGAAAAGGCGCGGTCACCATAATGAGTATGGGTACGGGGTCCAGGTGCTATTATCATGATCATCATTATTACTATCATTATAAGGAATCAACAAATGACAGACGACCTTGAAGTAATATTCATCTATCGATTACTTAATTTACAGTATCTTGTGAATTAACATTTATAATAGAATTCGTTTAATCCTTTAGCACGCGATTACTAATGCAGATCAATGCTCTACAAATATAGTCAAAGAATATGTCATTTTAAACATCTTGACAAATACCCTCTGCAGGACTTGAACATGTTGAAAGGCGGATAACAAATTCAATATTTCATATTACTAAAGAGTGAATGAAGAATGTCGCCATTTTCCATGTTAAGACCATGGAACGGACTCTCCATTTTATCGTTTATCTAATTATAATCATGAAATTCAACGAAGTGAATGATAATGGTCAAGACAAGGTATGTTAGTTAGATCAGACATACTCGAGTAGCTGTTGTTATCCTAGAGTAGTTTCATCAGAGGCGGAGTGTGAAATTTTCCATTAAGGGAACCACCACTTAAACTGTGTCAACCTCAGTACAAGATTTTCATTATCTATCGTGATGGAGAGGGAAAAGAAGAACAGGAGGAGAAAAGAAGAAGGATCGGAAAATAGAGGAGAACAATAAACGATGGATACACAGAAGAGGAGAAGAAGGAGAAAAAAGAAGAATAGAAGACGAAGAAGGAGAAGAAGAAGAAGAAGAAGAAGAAGAAGAAGAAGAAGAAGAAGAAGAAGAGGAGGAGGAGGAGGAGGAGGAGGGGAAGCAGAAGAAGAAGAAGAAGAAGAAGAAGAAGAAGAAGATAAAAAAGAAAAGAGGGAGACAAAAAAGCAGGACGATGATGAAAGTGAGAAGAAGACGGGGAGCCAGAGGTGAGAGAAAATAATAAGAAGGAGGAGTAGTAGTAGTAGAAGTAATAGTAGCAGTAGAAGGAGACGAAGAAGAATAAGTGTTATTATAATTTGTTGTAGTAGTAGTAGTAGTAGTAGTAGTGGTGATAGAAGTAGTAGAAGTAGTAGTAGTAGTAGTAGTAATAGTAGTAGTGGTACTAGTAGTAGTAGTAGTAGTAGTAGTCAGAGTAGTAAGAGTAATAGTAGTAGTAGTTGTGGTAGTGGTAGTGGTAGTACTAGTAGTAGTAGTAGTAGTAGTAGTAGTAGTAGTAGTAGTAGTAGTAGTAGTAGAAGTAGTAGTATAGTAGTAGAAGTAGTAGCAGTATCAGTATTAGTGATAGCAGCTGTAGTAGTAGTAGTAGTAGTAGTAGTAGTAGTAGTAGTAGTAGAAGTAGTAGTTCTGGTGCCGATAGAAGTAGTAATAGAAGTAGTAGCAAGATGTATAGAGCACTAAAATGCACGTATAGACGTAGCATGGGGATTACACAAGACTCTGCATACGATCCAAATCTAACGTAGATATGAAAATAGAATTTGCGGTCTTGGTCTCCTTCCGTCGTAATTCATAGTGAATGTAGTTTGGTTGCAGAGATACCAACCCTTCAGAATGGGCACGTGGATAGTAATTAAAATGTTGACCATCAAACAGATGAACCAAATATTTTGTCATAACCCTAAAGCCATATACAGCATCTCTATTTAAATGATAGTAGGTTAAGCTGTTTGTTGATTCACATTTTACTTGTGCATGATCTGGAAGGTTGGCATCTCTGTAATGGATTTGCAGAGCTGCCAACCGTTCTGGAATATGCATGAAGCAAAGTCATTAAAAATGTAAATAACTAAACATCTGAACAAAAATGAGAGCAAACATGACAACAATAATCATACTCTCAGTCATTAACTTGTAATGAAAGTCTAATTATATCAAAATGCACCTCATACATATTCTAGAATGCTTGGCATCTCTGTAATCATATAGGGAACATACCTGGGATGTACATTAACTATACTCTAAGGCATTGACTTGTGATGAAAGTAATGGCAGCGACAAACACCATCACTACAATGCTCAGATTTATACGAAGTGCGAGGGTGCATGATAAGGTACCCCTATGTTCTTCTGAGATGCCACGCGCCCGGAATATGCATGAAATCAGAATAAAAAGGGGAATAATGAAACACCTTAGTTCACAAAAGTGATACAAAACGTGACAACAATACGCAGACTTTTATAGCCATTCACTTGTACCGACGGCCTAGAATTCACATGAAAATACACCTCATGTGTATTCAGGAACAATTGGCATCTCAGTAAGTGATATTACAGCTACAAAGACCATTATTACAGTACTGAGATTTATTCGAAGTGCAGGAGAGCGTGACAAGGTACCCCTACGTTCTGCAGAGATGCAAACCGTCCGAAATGTGCACCAGGTCACACTTGAAATGTGAATAACGAAACGGGCGGCCGAACAAAAGTCAAAGAAATCATGGCAACAATAATATTCACTTGTGATGAAAGCCTTGAATTCATATAAAATATATCTCATGCATTTCCTGGAACGGTTGGCATCTCTGTAATTTCTTTCGCAGCGGTAAAGTAACATCACTACAATACTGAGATTTATTCGAATTGCAAGAGTGCGTTACAGGACACCCCTATAATTCTGTGAAGATGCCAACCGTTCTAAAATATGCATGATACCAAAATTGAAATGTGAATAATGAAACAGCTAAACAAAAATGAGAGCAAACATGGCACAAATAATCATACTCTCAGCCATTCACTTGTAATAAAAGCCTTGAATTGATGTAAATATACACTTCATGCATATTCAGGAACGGTTGGCAGCTCTGTAATGGGTATGGCAGCTACAAACACCATCATTACAATGCTGAGATTTATTCACAGTGCAAGAGTGCGTGACAAGGTTCTCCTACTGTAATGATGGTTTATGTTGAAAGATTGGCAGCCCATTTGATGGCTACAGCATATGTATCATAAGTTCGAGATTAAAAAAAGTCTTACTGTTTCCGATTTGTAAAGTAATTCATTATGACTTTGGTAGCTCTTGGGATGTGACCTATATTCTTGGAGAAATAAAACTTTTCGCCAAAAGTGTCAAAATTGTGTAATTTTTTGCACTTTTGCACTTCCAATGGATTCTATAAGGTTTATCCAAAAATGCTTTTGTAAGACTTTAATAGATTTAGAAGATACAACTTTTGTGCAAGTATGATGATGTATTCCATGTGATATTTTCTAATTTTTCGCCTTTTTTGGTTTATCTCAAAACGCTTTTGTATGAATTCATTTTTTAAATATACAACATTTGTGCAAGTATATGATTTCTTCCGTGTGAGTTGTTCTCCTTTTCGTCTTTTTGGACATCAAATTAATTCAGAATGGCTTATCAGAAAAACGTTGTTGTATAATTGTGTATATAATTATTTATGAGATACAACTGTTGTGCAAATATGATGATGTCTTCCATATATGTTCCACTCTCCCGTGTACCGGAATTTACTTTCTAAAAGCAGACTCATACCTTTGCATTTTTAGCCTGCGTCGGCCCAACATTTTTGAAAACTAAAAATGCTCCCAAGGCGCACAAATACGCATGTCATACGGTAAACTGACGTTCTGCGTACGCTCCTCGAGCGCAAGCTGAACGTCAGTCTACTGTCTAATTGGCCTATACTGTGCGCTCGGGGAGCATTTTTAATTTTCACAAAACGCTGGGCCGACGAGACGCAGACTAATCGTGCAAAGGTATGAATCGGCATTAACAATTGTACCGGTCACTGGGTTTATGATACAAAGCTATGACAGGGAAAATTGTTGCTAAAATGCGATGTAATTTCATTAGCATCCATGCGAAATGGTCCAGCTAAATGTTTTGCCAACCTTATACTGTAGTGACTAAGAACTTGGAGTTTTACGCGGTACTTTTTGGAGAGGGCATTGACCTAACCGCTACTTTTACAGTGCTTACAAAGATCTGCTATATACTATACAGATACACTACAACACACCAACAAAATTACATACACACACACAATACTCTCTCTCTCTCTCTCTCTCTCTCTCTCTCTCTCTCACTCTCCCTTTATATCTATTTTATATTCATCATCTGTCTTATAAAGGAACAAAGCATTTTCTCATTGTATTTAGAGCCCCCCCCCCCCGTCCCCTCGTAAGAACGCAGTATCTAAACGATTTTAATTTTCATAGATATTGACCACTTTACGTGGGGGGGGGGGGGCTTAGGAACGTGTAGATAATTGACTGTTGAGTTGTGAGATAAATGGGATCCCAGACCATTTTCATTAAACAATCTTTTTTGATGAAAAGGGTATTTTATGCTGACTAAAGTTAAAGTACAGATGCATGTCTCCGCAGAATAAGAGGGGAGGAGAGAGAGAGGCCGTTCCGATTTCAACAGCATTACAAACGACCATTGCGTTCGACTTGATCTTTCGGAGATGGTTTATATCGTGTTGCTATTAGTGTAAATAATTGTTTTAAGTTTTATTAAATATGATATACACTGTTGAGTCTTGTTACTATGTTCATGTATTTTTATCATGCAGGACCCCTCGTGATACCAACATCTTGTTGAGAGGACATCCTGTTAAAATATTGATCAATAAATAAATAAAATTCATTTGCCCACACCTAACTTAAATGGTAAATGCTTGAATGGAACTTTGTCCAAATTGTTTCTCCATTCTGTTCATAGTACATGACAGCTATTACACTACTGGCAACGTCTTCACAGAGCGGGTTGGAAAAAGGCATCCATCACCTACATGCATCTGTTCCCCAACTGGTTGAAAAGCCCCTCGCGCCATCAGCCCCATCCTAGCTGTCACCACTAGCACACACTCTATGGTGTATATCCTCGGATCAACGGTCTACCCGATATGTGGACATTCAAAACATTGCACCGAATGTACATGTCTGCTAACTTTGGAGTCACTCTATTTTGCAATATTGGTGGTTTTCAAAATAAAAGTAGAATAGGGAGTGATACAAGACATGATAAGGGCTGACGATGATACTGAAGATGATGATGATGATGATGATGATGATGATGATGATGAGGATGATAATGGTGATGGTGATGATGGTGCTGTCGATGATGATAGTCGTGACAAAGATGGTGGTGGTGATGATGATAATGATGATGATGATGATGATGATGGTGATGAAGATGATGATGATGAATATGATGATGATGAAGATGATGATGATGATGAAGATGATGACGGTGATGATGATGGCGATGAAGAAGATGATGATGATGATGACGCTGATGATGATGGCGATGAAGATGATGATGAAGAAGATGATGATGACGATGATGATGATGACGGTGATGCGGCTGCTGATAATGATGATGAATATGGTAGCGGCAGTGGTGGTGGTAGTAGATGTGGTGGTGATGACGACGGTGAGGGCAATGACCACGATGGTGTGATTATTATATTGATGAAGTTGATGACGGCTACAATGATGAGGACGATGATGACAATATTAATAATAATGAATACGATATTTTCATCATCATCAGCAGCATCATCGTCATGGATAGTATCTAAAAATGAATCAGTTACGATAAAAAAAAAAATTGCCTCACCCAATCATCCCTATCCTCCATGTCACCACTAGCACACACTCCCCCGTGTATATCCATGGATCAACGATCTACCCGACAGCTATTGGTTTTGCACCATGTGGACATTCAAAATATAGCACCGAAAAGTGCACGACTGCCCACTTAGTAAGCGTTTTATTTTCCAACATGAAGGGTTTTCTAAATTATAAAAGCTGCATATAATTTTGAACAATACATTATGTCCTATACAGGCATTGGCAGGGCGACGATAAGGATGCGATGAATATTTATTGCAGCTAAAAATTATGATGATGATGATGATGATGATGATGATGATGATGATGATGATGATGATGATGATGATGATGTGTTGGTTGTGGTTATGATGATGGTTAATGTGGTAGTGGCAGTGGAGGTGGTAGAGGGGTAAGTGGGAATACTTGGCGGTAGTGGTAATGATGATGATAGTGATGATGATGATGGTGATGATGATGATGATGATGATGATGATGATGATGATGATGATGATGATGATTTTGCTACTCTTTCTTTTTAGCTCTATATAAATAATCTATATTATTATTATTCATGGTAATGGTGATGATGGTGATCATGCTCATTAAGATGATAATGATAATATCGAATACAATATTTACTATAATTNCGATCATGCTCATTAAGATGATAATGATAATATCGAATACAATATTTACTATAATTTTTAAACTGAGTCAGCAATGATAAGAAAAATACCCCTGTCATGCCACCCACTCAATCAATCAACACGAGCACATAGTGTCTATCCATGGATCAATAGTCTGCCCGACACTATAAAGCTATCACTTATCATTATGTGTACATTCAAAACATTACGTCAAAGAAGTGCAGATCGTATATTATGACTGCTCACTCTTTTATTTTGGTACATGTTGAATTTATATCATTGGAAATTGAAATCAGGCACAATGCAATACTGCAAAGATTAATTGCGATTTATTCATAATGATGATGATAAAGAGACAGTGAGATGATTATTATTCAATTATTGAATTTCATAACGCATTCTCTGCTACTGTTGTTGTTGCTGTTGTAGTGCAGCATTATTAGTATCATTATCATTAATCAATATCGTTATAACAATATACTTTCCGAAAGACGCGACCGGGGCTCGAACCCGCAGCGCAAGAAGTAAGTGAGTCCAAGTCAATTTCTGGTTGTCCTGATTACAGGCACACCAGACGACGCTACGATGCTCCTGCGATCGACAGCACGATCTACGCTACATTACCTCACTTACGATCTAAGCTATGATCTACGCTACGATCTACGTTACAATACGCTTTCCTACGATCTAACCTAATACCCTATTCTATAATTTACACCACGATCTACGGTAGATGTGAACATCGGGTTCGATTTCAACACTCATAATTGTATATGCGTTCTAGTAAAGTGTTCTTCATCACTTTTAGAGGTTTCATTTTCGCAGTGTTTTAATCTTATTGTGTTTGGTGATAGCAAAATATGAAATACAAAATTAATCTCTACGTATACAATCATTTTAAAGTGTATCTTTACCAGTGGAGAGGGGTCAAGACCAACAAGACCAATGAACTCATCTTTATTAAATTCCAGTGATTTCTCTTGGGTCTACGATTGTGGTTGGTATGACCTGATGCACTATCGACAACGGAGTGCTAATTATATTGTGCGACGCCAGAAAGACGTTATATACACCATATACTATATACACCAGGCGCCCGTACCATAGAGTATTCTAATCAATTTTACGATTGATATAATGCGTATGTCTATGGTCAATCGTGTACTACAGACTTGCAATTGATCGCAATGTCTCTTCTGTAAAAGGTCCCAGTAACAGCTTAAATGATTTAAATTTTCTGGTCCACAGACCTCTCAAACGTTAGAGACGTTATATCCTTTAGTCAATAGCGTTATGGAAATTATAGACACCAGTGATGAATTGAATTGATTAAGATAATTAAATTCCTTTGTTCTTTAATCTTTTGGTTTCGTTTTCTTGTTTTGTTTTAGATTGTACAGTCAGTGTGAACAGAAGGGACAAAGGAAATGGGCAAAGTAAAGTAAACCCCATTCCAGTATTCACACTAGCTAGAGGCACAAAAAAGAAATAATCCTTCCCTCTCATTCTGTGGAGAAATTCCGGGCAGGTCTCGCACCTGTTCACCAAATAACAATGAAACTAATTTATATTGGGTTGATGAAGCTATTGGGAAGGCTTGAACAAAGATGTTTGAATTGCCCGATTCATTTGTCCGTTCTATTCGCAGTGCGGTTTTGATTAACACCGTGTTATTGCAGTAGATGAAAATGTCAAAACAAGAAGATCTGACCAATGAACTCATCTTTATTCAATTCCTGGTGGTTTATTCCCCCCTGATTCTTGCACTGCGGTCTCAACGAGGACGGGTGGATGAAATGAAACATGCTATTGCGGCAGGAATTTTAATAATACATGGGGATGGGGTCGAACATGAAGTCCCTTAAATCAATTTGGCGGATCGCCTCGAGGAGCGCATCCCGTTGCCATGGCAACCATTAGACCGGGGACAGGTGTAAAGTGCAGATGATCCCATCAAAAGATCTCCCACAATGCATTGTGGGGGAAGTCGTGATGGATCAGAGTACCCAACATCATTAGAGGCATTTTCACTTTGAGCTAAAGGGACAAAGAATTATGACAAAAATACACATCTTTCATTCGAGCAATCATAATAGCTAGATGCATTTTAAAAAAGTAATATCCTCTTATTCTGTAAAGAAATGTCGAACAGGTGTGGCATCTGTTCAGTGAATAAATAGGGAAGATCTGTAGAAGCGTCGTGATGTAGTGGTCCTGACCCTCGCCTTTCAGGCAGAAGTCCGTGGTTCGAGTCCTACCCATGGCGTTAATTTCCTTAAGCAAAAAAAAAAAATCATCCACACTGGGCTGCCCTCAACCCAGGTGGAAATGGGTACCTGGCATGAATTTATTCCTTGGAATGCTTGAGCGCCTAACTGGCTTGCTCGGCAGTTACAGCCGAGTAATAATATGCCGGGTAATACTATGGTACCTAGTATCAAGCGCAGTAGAGTATATGCATATAGTGATTGCGCTATATAAATTAACCTATCATTTTTATTATTATTATAGGGGTGCCATTTCATTTTGTGTTCTTTTAGCTATTGTGAAGGCTTGAATGAAAGTTTCATTTTTTTTTTTACTTTGTCCATAAATCCTTTGCCAGTTTGCTCACAGTACATCGCTCGGGTCAACCTCCTTTAAAGTGAGGATGAAAGACCGCCACACCTGTCCCATCTGGGGGCGCGTTGCCATGCGAAACTTCAAAGAGAGGCAATCTCTTGGCTTTGGGCAGATGCACTAGGGAGTGGAGGACAGCTCCTTTGGTGACTCCGTCCTTTATCGTCGTGGTGATTGTTTACGTCTCGATGCGAGTCAGTGATAATCAATTTTCAAATGGCAAGAATTTGTTTATCTCCGAAGCAGACGGTCAAGCGTAGTTGAAGTGGGTTTTCGAAATTGGTGGACGGAGGAGCGTGTACGGTAGAAAACGAGTGCACATCTGATGTGCGCAATAATAGATGTGCAGATCAGATGCGCACTTGTCTTTAACCGTCAACAAGATTCCATCCACCAAATTCGAACACCCATTACTATCATCTTGGCAGAAACCAACCGTGGACAAAACCAACACAAAGAAAAAAAATTGTGACCCAACGAATGGCATTATTTAAAAGACGTATTTTAGGTTAGTCGGAACTTTTTGAAAAAGCTCCAGCCTCGAATGAGCCATGACCATATAAATCCCCAAATTAGATGATTCCCCGGAATAATAAGATGGATACTGCTGTCTTTAAGAAAAAAATGACTTAGGGGTCAACCCCCCCCCCCACAAACACACACACACACACACACATAAACATGTTAATACATACTAGTAATATCAATATTAAATAAATAGATAAATAAATCGATGAAAATAAGTAATCAATGAAGGAAGAAAGAAAGAAAGAAAGAAAGAAAGAAAGAAAGAAAGAAAGAAATGGCTCTTTTAAACCAATATTCTATGTATACTCATGAAGCAAAACGAAGCATCGTTTTGCTTATATATATATATATATATATATATGCTTCGTTTTGCTTCATGAGTATACATAAAATATTGGTTTAAAGAGCCATTTCTTTCT
>BQKZ01006041.1:9823-28545 GCA_036244855.1 Temnopleurus reevesii | reverse complement strand
AATAATAATAATAATAATAATAATATAATAATAATAATAATAATAATAATAATAATAATAATAATAATAATAATAATAATAATAATAATATTCATCATCATCATCATATTCATTCTAAAATTGAATATGGCGGCCTATCGGTGAAAATACATGTATACAATAAATTCAGCACTCCAACATTGGCAAAAAATACACAATGCAGATTGTTATCAATGGATTCCTTGCCCCTAAAATAAATGGAGATTGTAAGGAAATATATTTTTAATTTCAAAATGGCCGTCATTTGAAATCTAAATAGGTAAAAATATGCAATGCAGATCGTCATAATTGGATTCTTTGTCCCCTAAAACATATATCTAGACACCAGGATCAAGTCAATAGAAGCATACAACCCAGAGATGAGTGCAAATGTAAATCAAGTAGCGGCCATTTTGAAATGGCCGAGCGCATTGGTTAAAAATGCAATGCAAATTGTTAACACTGATTTCCTTGCCTCCCAAAATTATATCTAGTTACCAGTATCAAGTAAATAGAAGCATTAACCCACGGATAAGTACAAAAGTAGATTTCAAATGCCGGCCAGTTTAAAATCCAATATGGCGCCCATTGGTTAAAGATATGTAATGCAGGTTGTTACCATTGGATTCTTTGTCTCCTAAGATATATATGTAGACACCATATTTAATTTAATAGCAGCATTTTTCGGGCAGATAAGTTCAAATATAGATTTCAAATGGCGGCCATTTCGAGATCCAATATGGCCGCCCATCTGCCCATGGGTTAATGATATATAATGCAGATTGTTGCCATTGGATTTCTTTCCTCCCAAAACATATATTTAGACACCAGAATCAATTAAATAGCAGCATTTCTCGAACAAATATGTGCAATATGTTTCAAATCGCGGCCATTTTGAAATCCAAAATGGCGGACATAAAGATGGAATTCCGAGTGGCCCAATATCTGAAAATGTTTAAAATAAAAAATTAGAATAATAAAATATCTGACAATTTTTTAAATAACAAAATCAAATAATAAACTATCTAAAAATGTTTAAAATGGCACAAAGGTCTAAAGTACAAATTTTGGGTTTGTATCACAAAGGGCTCAATCCTTCTGAATTTTGGAGCTAAGCCGCCTCACTATTATTCCTCATGGCATGTAGGACAACAGGAGACCCTTTCCGTTCCCGTCTATATCCTTGGCTACTCTCTGCATCAATACCCAGCTTTGATGGTGGTTATTCGCTCATTCATACCCCCATGATATTAGCGGTTAGATGGGGACCGATGGGAAGCTAGAACCCTTTCCTTTAATTTATTTATTAGTTTCTTTTTCTTTGCTTGTCAGTTCAGCCAAGCGGGAATGTCATTGTTTTTTGTGTTTTTTTTTTGTTTTTTTTTGCATACGCACATAATTTGCAATTCGTGGATCGGCCGCGCCGGTGGCATATATAAGCATCCTATAATACGTGATCCTCTTCAAACCTCTTCAAACTATCGCGATCACACCCATCACTACATTCAGTGACAATGGCGCAAGATCTCGGACCAGACATTGTCGTTAGCCCTTCTCAGACTGTTTTCCAGGTACAGAGATATGCCAAACATTCCGGAATGTACATAAATATGCATCACTAGACAGCTGAAGCAAATACGATATCAATTTGTTTTTTCTCTTGTAAAAATACTGTGCAGTTAGTTAAGTGATTCATATTTCAATTTCTATCATCCTGGGCGGTGTTTCACCAAGATAATGAAGATTTTACGAATGACTTTAAGAAAGACTGCATGGTGCCAGTTCTTGCACTGAATACGTGTAAGGTTTTAAATCATTCACCAGTCGTTCTTGTCGTCTGTTGTAAAGTTTTTCGTATCTTTATGAAACATCGCCCTTGGGCTCATAACATAAAAGTTTCCATTCGATTGTTAGTCTATGGCAAAATATGTACAGAAGTTTACGATTGATCGCAAAATTTATCGTATCTCTTTTATGTTCATTTTCTTGAACGATTGGCACCTCTGTAGGTGTACAAAGGAGTGACATTCCTAAATCAAGTTCTACCCGAGGTGATTGAAGATTTGCAGTCCTTTCATTTTAGATCTGATGACATCATCATCGTCACATCTCCAAAATCAGGTGAGTGCAGTTGTGATTGTGATCACCATGATTTTCTGAGTAATATTGTTTACAAACATTAGATTCTACTGGGTATCAATCTATTTCAAGGAGAAAAAAATTGTAAAAAAGATAATCACAGTGATCGGGTNGGGGGGGGGGGGGGGGGGGGGGGGGTCAGCTAGTTCTGGCACCCTGGACAGCTGACAAACAAAAACGAGCAAAAAATAGAGCAACACCAGAAACCATGCAGGGCCCCGTTACATAAAGGCTTGCGATTAATCGCTATTTGATTTTGCTATCAATTGCAAACTTTATTACATGATTTTCTATAGACTTGCGATTGATATCAATTGCTATCAGATTAGCAATCATTCGCAAACCTTTATGTTACGGGGCCCAGAAAATGGAAATTATGAAACATCCTGAAACAAATAAGCAAAAGTGTTTTGAGCCCGGAATTTTTAGCCCCCTTTCAGCAATTTTGTTGTTCCTAGATTAGTAAAATGTTGGCATCTCCTTCGTACCTCCCCAGGATAGATCATTCAAAAGGCCCCACCCCTACGCTAGTGAAGTTAAAATAGATTTTGAAGAATGTATGATATCATAATTGTTCGATACTTTATATCAGGATTTAATATGTGTTAAAAGTTTACTCTTATTTTAATAGCAATACATGGAGTATTGCAATTGCGTTATGGTTACTGTTGAACACTAGTTTATTTACTTCATTTTCTACGAATCCTTTTAAGTGCCATTTGACCTGGAGACTTGGCGATATAATTTATCTTGTCAAGCCAACATAATAGCTATATTATGTCAAAGTATCGACTTTATAAGTTGAAATGGAGACAAAAGTTATCTTGCCAAGTCGACATGAAAAAAAACTTACAAGTCGCCATGTTGGGTTAAGGTATTTTGACAAGGGGACATCTATAAAAACTGACAAACAAAAAACGAGCAAAAAAATAGAGCAACATCAGACACTAGAGAAAGAAAAAGCAACACCCTGAAACAAATAAGCAAAAGTGTTTCGAGGTGATCTAAGATATCTTGACAAAGTGACATTTAAAAATCTACAAGTCGTCACCGAGAGATTACACGTATTTTGCTAAGCCGACATCTTAAAACTTACAAGTCGTCATGGTGGGATAAGTTATCTTGCCAAGTCGACATCTAAAATCTTGCAAGTCGTCATGGTGGCAAAGCTTTTCAATATGTTGACTTTGGTAAGATACGTTATGTCGGCATGACAACAAGAACAAGAGCGAGAAGAAAAAGAACCAACAAAATGTTTATTTTTATGTACTGCACGTTATAATCGAAGTTCTAAACCAGAGTATGTATGAATGGCACAGTGTATGAACAAAACGTTATCTCCGGAGACAGGTGAGCTGCATATTAGTTTTTATTCGGAATTTTCTTAAAGGGACACACTGGGTGAGTGAAACTGTCGGACTAATCCTCGCTGATGGCGTCTGGGAGAATGTGAAGCGAGACACACTCAAAACCCTTTTTGAGTTTGCGCTTCTCGCTCGAGATGCAAACAACGAGAACATCCCGCTGGTTAAGTTCCACGAAGAGCTGAATAAGATGTCCTCTCCCCGAATTATCTACACTCATCTCTCCGTTGATTTCCTTCCACCTGGAATCTTTGCAGCCAAAGCTAAGGTAAGATTCCTCAGATCATTATTGTATTAAAATTCTACAAGCACCTTATTGTGAGGATCACACACCTTATTGTGAGGATCAGTACCCATTTCAATTTCAAACACGAAAAAAGTGGGGGCAGGGGGGAATCCAAACATAGAAGATCACCGAAAGAGCTCGCACAATGACTGCAAATAGCACTATCATGCTCTTCTCTGTAAGCAACTGTTGTCCAAACAGCCCGCGAAATTTATATCTGAAATCATTTCAAGAATTTCCTATGACCCGTAAATTTTCCTGGACACAAACGAATATTGTCGTGTTTTCGAATATTATATTATCGGGACGTAGCTTGACGAGTGGCGAGTGAATAAGATCCCTGATGGACCAAAAATTGCTTAAATAAAACCTACCCAGGTCTGAACCGGGGGGGGGAGGGATCCGACCGTGAGAGGATTGGAAAAGAGCCTGTTTACACCGTCCTCCATCCCCACCTCGAAATGTTTCACTTGAGTCCATTGCCTCTCAGGAATGTTGTAACAGAACAACCAGTTACGGACTAGTCTTCTATCACAGACTATTGGCTTTCATTGTGCAGTGCATAACAGTGAGTGTATGATACAGAGTCTGCAATTAGAGACTGAGAAACTAAATCGAGGTTTAAGTAAGTAGCTTTGACTGCAGACTTTATACGATGCATGCACTATGCAAAAAAAGTAAAAACCCAAATTTGAGAGTCTGTGGCTTCAGACTAGTTAAAGACCAGAGTGGGATCGAGGATTGTTTCTGTTTATACCGAGATTTTTACGATCCTGAACCGACGCGAGACCACATCTAGGTGTGGTTCTAGGGTAGNCAACTTATTCTCAAATACTGTAAAATGTCATGGCAAAACGTATTACAGTTTTCTAGTAAATGATCTTTCCTAAAACAATGCTTTGAATATGTAATTAGGAGTGAAATAAAAGTGAAAGTCAAAGCCCTGTACTAAAGCTCTGTGTGTATCAATAATGAGCTTGGAAAGAAATCCACATATGCCCTAACATATCAGTCCATTGTGCAATGCCACTGAAGTTTGGAAGAATTCTTTTCAGCCCAGAGTCGTGAATGACTATTGACAAGTAATACCAAATGGATGTTTGAGAAAGTGGTTCATGCACAATTTATAGTTCTGTATCCTTTTGTCATGCACACAGATTTTAGGTATGGCAGTTTCAAGTTCTTGGGCCACAGAAGTGGCCCGCAGCAGTTTAGGGGGTAATTAAAATTGTAAGTAGCTTTGACTGCAGACTTTATACGATGCATGCACTATGCAAAAAAAGTAAAAACCCAAATTTGAGAGTCTGTGGCTTCAGACTAGTTCAGGACCAGAGTGGGATCGAGGATTGTTTCTGTTTATACCGAGATTTTTACGATCCTGAACCGACGCGAGACCACATCTAGGTGTGGTTCTAGGGTAGGGTCGTTTAAGCGACCCTGAGAAAGTTTCAACTAGGTTGATGCAGATTTTGATGCCTATCTCTAACAAAAACAGGACAAAGATTGTTCTTGACAACGAAAGCTTGTTCAAGGCTTGTCCGACATAGCAACATACATGTATATGTTGAGATATTTTCGTCAAATCCCATTTTTTCGCTTTGTTCTGTCTCTTTTAGTCTCTTTTAACAGTACGTGTGTGCATATTCAATTGAGTTGTTGGAAACGACTATAATTGCCTTTATCCAAATAAAATGATGTGTAGTTAAACGGTTTCTTCCCATTTTATTAGTCCAGGATCACGAACAATCTGTACAATTTTCATGTACAATTTTACATATATTCCATGTAATAATAATAATCACCTGCTCATTGTATTTTTCATTCAGATAATATACATGGCGAGAAATCCAAAAGACGCAGCAGCATCTTTGTACAGATTCGTTGGAAAAACGAAGGAATTCCAGCATTTGACTTGGCAGGACCTGTATGAAAGTATTTTTACCGACAAATGTAGGTATCATTTTTATATAATTACAATAGTATGTTTCATGCAACATGTAACAAGAAGATGGATGTTGTGTTGAAACTTTTTAATCTCCTTTGTTTTATTAGCTCGTTTGCTAAATGGGAGCGTCGTGGTGTAGTGGTTCGGACTCTCGCCTCTTAACTAGAGGGTCGGTGGTTCGAATCTCTCCTAGGGCGTTAATTTCCTTCAGCAAGAAATTTACCCATAGTGTGCTGCACTCAACCCAGGTGAGGTGAATGGGTACCTGGCAGGAATATTTATTCCTTGAAACGCCAAGTGCGCTAATGAAGTGGCTGCCGGGCTAAAGCCAGGGTAATAATGCTGCAATTGTAGAGCGCTTAGAGAATTCTTATTAGAGTTGATAAGCGCTATATAAAAGCCGTTCATATAATTGTTAAGAGGCTTGATTCTTATTCTATCATTACACTTGTCATCATCATTTAAAAAGCATTCGCACTTTATATTAATGTGATTTTCTATAATGTTTATGCCATGAGGGCGTTGTCTCAACTCAGTAGCAGGAATAGCAGACGTCAATGTAGTACGGTGATGATAAATGATAAATAAATGATTCATGATACCGACGGAGGTGTATTGTAATGTATTTAAATGTATTGAAATGTCTGAATACACCCCCCCCCCCCCCGCCAGGAATAATAAAATCTCTATGCAAGAGCTTGCTGGAGACCCATTTGATGAACTCAAACGGCTACCCAGGGTACATTATACGCGCCGCATTAATATTTCTAGAGTGAGTGTTATCATTATCACTATCATCAGCAATACAATTGTCATTATTATGATTGATATTTTTTCTTATTTTTATTGTTATTATTATCATTTCGTGTAAAAGCTTACATAATTATTCTTTTGTCCCAGTGTCATTCTGACAAAACTTGCCGTTTCGAAGACTGCCTTCTGAAGTTAGTAATTGTTTTTAGATTCGTAGAGATTTTCACCAAATGGCGTTCCAGTCCTATTTTACCATTCCGATATGACCGACGGTTATTGGTATGATCTCCGCCTTTGCACAACATTCGTTCCGTCTCGATTTAGAGATCTTGATACTTAGAAGTAAAGTCTTATCTAGCTCCTCGAAAGCAAGGTTGACATCGTGGGGAACAAAATCTGCAGTGATCTGCACTTGACTGCCTTTTCTCACTCCATTAAAGCACAATTACCCTTATTGCCCCCTTAATCATTTCCTATGTTGCAGGGTTGTGGGGAGCCTGGGACCGCCACGTACTTTCATATTGGAAGCTTCGAGAGGAGGAAAATGTTCTCTTCTTGAAATACGAAGACATGAAAAAGGTAAATAAAAAACAAAAAAAAAACACTCGACAATGTATTCTTAATGCCCACTCACACCTTTGAGTTTTTAGCCTGCGTCGGCCCAGCTTATATCTATTATTATTATTGTTATTATTTTTTTATTTATTTAACCCTTCCACAGGGCTCATTTATTAAAGAAATTTTAAACATTACATTTACAACAGATGCTTGTATTATTATTACTATTATTATTATTATTATTATTATTATTATTATTATTATTGTTATTATTATTATTATTATTATTATTATTATTATTATTATTATTACTATTATTATCATTGTTATCATTATTATCATTATTATCATTATTATTATTATTATTATTATTATCATTATTATTATTATTATAATTATTATTATTATTGTTATTACTATTATTATTATTATTATTATCATTATTATCATCAGTATCATATATTATTATCATTAGTATCATATATTATTATCTAAAACGCTCCCCGAGCGCACATTATACGCTGATCAGACAGTGGACTGACTTTCGGCTTGAGCTCAAGGAGCGTACGCCGAACGTCAGTTCGTCGATTCGTAAGACCTACGTCTTTGTGCGTCCAATGAGCGTTTTTAAGTTTAAAAATGCGAGGAGGACGCAGGCTAAAAATGCAAAGGTGTGATTGAGAAAAAAAATGTTTTCATTATTGCACTTGAAAATAAGTTGTTAAAAGAGAAAGAACTATTTACAAATGCTCATTGAAAATGAAATGCCGTACTATTATTATGACAAACTAAAAATAAATACAAGATGGGGAAGTTGATACAAAGTTTTATCTTTTTATTCAATAAATGCCCCCTGATCTCGGACAGACCAAAGAACATTTTCGGAAATGTAACATTTTTATTCCTTTCCTTTTTTCGCTCCTTTAAATGAATAATATATAATTAATCAATGGGACTTTCTTTAGGAGCAATAGTTGTCTATCTAAAAAAAAAAAAAAAAAAAAAAAAAAAAACTTTTCGAAATTGGTGGAAGGTCTCCTGTGGATGGTAAAACGAGCGCGCGTCTGATATCATTTAATTATTATATTACATTACATTGATGGAAATTGTACAACAAATAAGAAAGTTATGAGTATTTCAAATATTAACCCAATAGTAGTTTGTGATCAGTCAAATTGGCAATGTTGGGTCACGTGATTATGACGTATATCATGCACTTCTCTACAAGTAGTTTATTATTCTTATTGTTTTTAAATTCGTTTTTTTTTAACCAGGTAAAGCAAAAAAAAATTGTTTTCGTCGATATATATACGCATGAGTACAAATACATTTATAGATTCCACGTTTTGAATATTTTCAAAAAATAAGTGTGACGTATTAATACGGATTTTTAAAAGCAATAAGTTATAATAAGCTTACGGACAGGAAGTGCATGATATAGCACGTGACTAAAAGTCACGTGTTACGTCCCGACCATGGACGTAACAGTAATTGGTCCTACTACGTACAGTAATCTATCAAATGAATTATTAATGTACAGTCATATCATTGAAATATTCATAACTTTCTTATCTCTTGTCGGGTTTACCTGAATCGTTTTTAGCTGTTCGTCTGATTTTTCTGCTTTTAATCAAAGCAAGAGTTTTCTAGCCAAGACCAAGTCTTTAAGTGCACAACTGATCTGTGAATCTTTAAATGCGCACATGAAATGCGCAATCGTTTTTTTTTCTACCGTCCACAAACAAACGTCCACCGATTTCGAAAACTCGCTAAAACCCAATTGGCGAACGCATGCGTGTGGACGTAAAAAAGGAGTGTACATCAGATGTGCGCATTGACAGCATGAGACGTGCGCAATTATTTTCTGGTGTTCATGAGCCTCCATCCACCAATTTTGATAACCCACTATTGCTTCCCTTTCATTACAGTATCCTGCGAAAAGTGTCACCCAAATCTCCGAGTTCATCGACCACCCTATTCCTGACGATTTCCGTGACGAGATCGTCAAGAAGATTTCCATTGACAAGATGAATAAGGAGATGAAAAGACTGGAAGAAACGTGTTATGATGGATATTATTTCAGCAAGGCATTCGGAAGATTAAGCTTTTTCCAGAAAGGTGGGTGAAATATCTTTTCAGATGATAAACCCTGTTTGAAAATATTTTGTCATAATATGTTCTGCTTGAATCCCTCCGGATGAACTTTGATAAAGAAATTATTTGGACTGTTTGATGCTTCACAATATAGACGGGATTACTTATACATGTAAATTATATGCATTTTCTATACACGACTGTTGTTTTTGACAACCTGAAATCTTGTCCGGGGCTTGTCGATATAACAACAAATTCGATATGCAAATTATATTCCAAATGTATACCTAAGAACTACGTTTTGGTAAGGAACATATGCGTGAATTTGAATATATTAGTGATCGAACCGTCCTATTGAAAATATTTGGTCATAATTTGCTTGATTCCCTCAAGCTGAACTCCCATTATGATTGCAGAATTTCTGTGTGATTGAACAAAACATTATTTCAACTTTTTGGTGATTTTACGTTATAATATTGATTGGCATGGCAATTTTTTTTTTTTTTTTTTTTTTTTTTTTTTTTTGGGGGGGGGGTATATTGATCGAAAAAAATCGAAACCACTCTTTTTAGTTCATACAACAATGATGAATTCGAAATCATTACATAAAATCACCTAAACTCGAATAATAAAAGTGTAAGAATAATTCCCCCTCCAGTTTGAAAATCTGTGATTGCTTAATTATCATCATCGTTGGACCATTAACTGGCACCACCCTGGTCAGATATGCTATAATGGAAAAGCCGACTCACACCTTTGCATTTCTAGCCTGCCTCGGCCCGACGTTTTTGAAAATTAAAAATGTACAAAGACGCCTGTCTTACCGTGGACTGACGTTCGGCTTACGCTAAAGGAGCGTAAGCCAGTCTGCCGACTGATAAGTGTATACTTTGCGATCGGGGAGCGTTTTTAATACAAAAAGAAAGCTGGGCCTATGCAGGCTAAAAACTCAAATATCGGCCTTTTTGAGGACCAGATACAAGACCACGCCGTTAAGGTTATTGCATGGATTTTTTTTTTTTTTTTTTTTTTTTTTTTTGTATTGCGAATTGTAAATTTGCTTGTGATTTATGATTTGTACTCAAATAGATTTAGAGGGGAGTTGGAAATTCAGTCCTATTTTCTTCTTTGACGCTTGACAGGTGTTATCGGAGACTGGAAGAACTATTTCACGGTAGCACAGAATGAGGAAATCAACAAAAATCTGGAAAGCAAACTGAGCGGATCCGGGTTGAAATTTGAATATGAATAATCGTCATCACATATCAAAGGTGTAAATTT
Organism: Temnopleurus reevesii; assembly: GCA_036244855.1. Lineage (NCBI taxonomy): Eukaryota > Metazoa > Echinodermata > Echinoidea > Temnopleuroida > Temnopleuridae > Temnopleurus > Temnopleurus reevesii. The sequence goes on along the minus strand of BQKZ01006041.1, from coordinate 18,107 downwards.
GAAAAAGATTTATATGATTTTCTCAAAGTCAGCATGATCCGATATGGTAAGCGGAATTAAAAACGCATAAAAGAAAAAATTTCACTTTTTTAAAGTTACATGATGAGTCTCTATTTTAGGACATCTCTGAGCAAAATAGGCACATTCTCAGTTAGAGACGTGTTATAAGTGTCCATTGTGATTTTGTGAATACTCAGACTCTGTTTTATCAATCTGGACAAGTCGTGTTAATTTGAAACAAAATAATAATTTCAATTTTCCGTGAGGACCTGTAATTGTGCTCAAGGCCATAATTGTGACTTTTGAAGTACGTTATTCTTTCTGATATGCACGCATAAAACAGGGAATTATACTCATTTTATGTAGAGACGAACAACATATTTGATAAATACTACCTGTCAAGTTGGTCACTTGTCACTCTCACGGTAAAAAAAAATATGCTTTCAGTTTCGGGAAAATTGCTTTGTTGTGTTAATCATAGATGTTAAAAGTATATTACATCTTTGTATCTATCTTGTAAACCCTTTCTTATATCATGTATATGATAGTTACATTAATATAACAGGAAAAAAAAAGTAACGTACCTGGGTCGGGGATCTAAAAATAAATTGAAACAAATATGATAATTTAGACCTCTATTTACCTCTACAGAGTGAGTAAAAAAAATGTCCCCTAACTTTGAAGCTGTCTTGTTCAAAATATGAAAATTGTTAACCCCAGTTTGATGGTATAACCTGATAGAACACTTCCCAACGAACATTTTGGAACCATTTTTATTGAAATATTTGCATGCATGACCGAACACGAAAAGGTTATTCTGGAGGTGTAAAATCTCACTTGCGCCAAGTGGATGGGTGAAGATGGAAACACTTGAAAGAACTTGCTGCCCTTGGACAGACAAAGGCACTATTAAACACTTACACATACGTACACACATGTATAAACCACATAAAACATCCTATGCAGAAACACACACACACACACACACATACATGTGCTAAAATCAGAGTGGTAAGAATTGATCGACCATTTTACTATGCATTTTGTAACCAGAAGTCTCACCCAAAACCCGCACACTCACACACCAACTTACAAAACACACACAAACATGTGCTTACACACACACAGTCACATACACCCAAACTTGCACAAAATTACACTGTGAAATCTGTAGGTAAGAACACGAAAAGCAAATTTTTCAAACTTATGCTATTAGAAGAAGGGATCCCCACAAGAAATAATTTTGGGCGATGTGTTTTTGCGACATATCTCTAAATTGTTTTTTTTTTTTTTTAAATTAATTTCAGTTGGTGTGGTTTGTGCATCTTCATGTGTCTGTGTTTTTTATGAGTGGCTTACTGGGCGCGTGTGTGGGTGTATGTGTGGGTGTGTGCGTGTGCTTGCGCAAACACGTTTGAGCGTGCGTTTTTCTGTCCAAGGGCCGCAAGTTCTTTCAAAGGCTATTTTCATCTTCATCCAGTCACTTGGCGCAAGTGAGATTTTACACCTTCAAAAGAATCGTCTCGTCTTCAGTCATGCATGCAATTATCTAAATAAAAAGGGTACCAAAATGTTAGTTAGAAAGTGCTCTACCAAGATATAACATCAAACCCAGGTTGATAATTTCAGATTTTGAGCGGGACAGCTTCAAAGTTAAGATACTTTTTTCTGACTCAATCTGTTTATATCCCTCTCTTTGGTATCTCACCGTATCTCACATTCTCCCTACCTAACTTTCCCCTTTTTCTCAATCTCATTCTTCAAATCCACATTACCCATACAAAGTATAGAAAGTAAATTATCCAGTCACTAATCTTCATCTCTTCTTCATCTCGTTCGACCATCCATTTTCGTAGTTCCTTTACTTTACAATTTACAAGATGGTATTGGCTGTCCTCTTCTTCCTCTAATTTCCGTTTGTAAAGAATTCCCTTCCTATCCACCTCTGTTATTCTAAGGAGTCAAATACAACAGAGATTCCAAATTGAACCTTCCAGAATATTATGCATGATGTAAATGAGGTGAATCACCAAGTAGCTGAAACAAGTATATTCTCATCAAAGAGCATATATTTGTTGTTCTAATGCATTAGCTCATCATGAGAATATACTTGGTTCTGTTTGGTAATTCACATTTTGATTTCTATGCATATTCCAGGTCTATGAATACAAACCAATATCCCCTACCATAACATAAAAAGGATAACAGAATGGATAACCTGATTAAATATGAGATACACACATTTGGTATAATGTCATGATTTATTCAAATATATGTACTTTTACAATGTTCCTGAAAACTGCATGATCACATTCAAAATGTGCATTTTGGTTTTATGTACATGATAATGGTATAAACCGACAAAGACAGCTTGTTTTAACTAAAACTTTGACATGTAGCAGTAACACAAACCCTTCACATAAGGCTACCAAGCATGACTAATAGTATTTGTGACAGCTCTGTACATGTGAGTCTAGCTGGGAAAGTTTCTTGCTAATTTATAATGAAAATCCCCGTCATGTAATATCTTTCGCGAAATAAATTGCGGGCCTTAAAATTCTGAAATTCTAAAGGGAATAGGACCACAAAGAACTTTGAATGCTACAGAGAGAAACGAAAACAAGGGCACAAAAAACATGTAGCTTACAAAGACACAATCATACAATATAAATGGGTCACAAAATGCATAATGCAGAATAATACACATCAACTCTATCATGTAGCACAAATCATATTCGGTGATAACTTTGTTTATATCACGTGCCTAAAAAATTTTAGGCATCATTGTTATCTTTAATTTACTTCAAAGAAACAAAAAATATCAACAAATTAATTTTTGTCTAAGTGATATAATGATATTCTTTGCTTGCTTCATTTTTTTAGTATCTCAACGAATGAACAAATTAGCCAATAGAAGTGGCAAGTTCAGTTAACAAGGATGGAAATAAGTGTATATATTGAGAAAAATCAATAGTTTATTTGTTTCATGGTCAAATGCAAATGATCTCTCATATATTATTATAGTGCTATGAGCACTATCATTTTGTAGCTATATCCTCTCAGGAAAGCCTATATTATCACACTATTTAGGAACCACAAATAGTAATCATTGATTATATATCATTGGAGTCCAGAAACATCCAAACTTTGAGAACAGAGAGCTAACACATAAAATCTTGACCCCAGAATAATTTTTTCTTTAATGAAATAGAAATCAGTGAATCATTACTCTAAATTCCATATCCTGCTATCAATGTTTTTGCAACGGTGGAGGTAACAGGTGAAACAAAAGCAAAAACTGTGACAAATTGATGTAAGCCAATGCTTACTTCATAAATATTGTCCAATTTTTAAGGTACGGAATGCTTGTAAATAAATACATATACAATGCATACACTTAAGATTTAAAGTTCAAAATCATTTCATTTGCATCCAATTTAAATGGAAAGTCAAAATCCTGCTACACATTACATTGTACCTATCTAATTCTTGTGCTTTGATCCTTTTTATACAACGGTTTCATCGGGACTATGATAAAGATAAATACATTAATTGTTCTGTAGTACCTTGTCTAAGGTAACGTAATATAGCAGCATGTTTAAATAATGCAGCATGGACATTCAAAAACTACATATATCTACTATTTCATAGAGTTCAGAGGGATAAGCGTCCTTAGGTGTATTTGGAAACCTTGGAGTGAAACATATAGAATGGAGCTCAGGTTGAGCATTTTGGACGATACTTGGCAAAGTTTATAAATAGAACCGATAAAGAATGAAAACTTTCTGCTTGAATTTTGAGCATTGCCAATAAGAACTTGGAAATCAGGGGGAGTTGGACACAGCAGCTTGGTGGGTAATTCAATATTTTACAAACTGAATGACCATTATCTGTGATGTGTGTGATCAAAATAGTTGAATTTTAATACATTTTGAAGTAGAAGCATCGAATTTCATCAAAAGCTACCTCCATATTCATAGAGTCACTTATTGCCTTAAAAATTTCCTACGTATCATCACATCACAAATCAATGGACATGAATTTTGCGTGATCAGTGTGAAATATGTCACAAACAATGCGCAAATTCCATGTTCAATGATCCATGAAATGATGGCTAGCTTTTATGAGTCACAGCTCTTGTTGAAAGCAATGAGTCACTCTTCATGGCTAATGAGGAAAGGATATATAAAAAGCAATGCTTTCTCCATTAACATAAGATTTTGTATCAAAATATCAACATTTTTTTGGTCGCACACATCACAGATAATGGCCCCGACACTGAACATGGCCAAAATATCTTTGAAGCTGAGACATTGGCATTTGGACGGGTCTTTTAAAACCAAACTTGAAGATAAAAGTCAAATTGAGCTGAGCATCTTGGTGGTTACTTTACAAACTGAAGCTAACGGAACAGGAAACCGCACCAGCAAGACCTTCTACTCCAGCTTGCGGTGTTGCCAATTTGACAAAGCTCCAGGATTCGCCGTTGGTCTGGGCACTTGATGAGAAGGCAAGGAGCTGATTTTTGTCTCCAAGACCACCTGAAAATAATTAGTAAGAAAAGAAAATGAATTCATTCCATCCTCTCTCAGATTATGACCAACAGAAAAAAACTATCAAAAACTTTATTGAAAAATGTTCAAGTACACTTTTGGCATTGATATATTATCATTTCAACATTCTCGTTCATTTTCACTGAGCAAAATACTATCAAGAAGGAAACAAAAAAGGTACCCTGTAGTAAAATATTGGTAAAGAAGTGCAGCCAAATTTAGGCTAACAAAATAAACCTTGCCAGACAAGTTTGAATTCTAATCATGAAGCATTATCACATGTAAGAATGTTGGGTTTTTTTCCCAAAAATGCAGAGATGCAGAAAGCTGAACGATAAAGCATAGTGTGTACTATCATTCAATTACGATTCAACCAGAGTCAATGGAATCATGAAAACATCATGCAGAAACCAATAGCTTTGAGAATATATACTGTTGCAATTATAATCACAATATAAAACTGAAGGTTTTTTTTAGATCTCGTCATTGCTCAAAACAGTCCATATTTGTCGTAATCTCTGCGCTTCAACGTATTTCAACATATTTCCGTTGAGGCACGATTTTAACATGCATCTGTTGTTAACGTGCTGTCCAGTTACTGAATTTCCACAATACAATTAAAACTAGCCTCTCAATGGAATTTTAGCATACTAATTGATATTTTGGAGTTTTCTTCTGTCTCAAGATCATGTTCTGACTGGTATTTTGACCAGACAAACCCATCAACAAAATGTGAACATGAAAGTGAAATGATTGAATTCTCACCAGCGAGAGCATTCAGACTAGCGGTAGCATTCTGTGACCTGTAGAGAAGGCAGTTACCAGCCAGAGGGCAGCCGGTGTCAAAGGTCGCACTGTCGACCTCAACAAGCTGTGGGATGGTACCAAACACTGCTCCCCCTAGTCTGTGAGGGTTGCCTCCCACGGTGACTGTCACAGCAATGGAGGCCTTGCTATTGGCTGGTGCACTGTCCTCGTTGCTTACGCCGAGACTGCTCAGAGAGAGAGAGGGAAAGAGAGAAAGAGTGGTGTACTAACCTCTAATCCTAGTTCTGCTAGGAGCGGTTGTGCATTAACAAGGTTGACATTGTTACCACCAGTCTGCACTCTCAGAATACCAGCATAGAATGCTCAGAGAGAGAGGGAAAGAGAGAAAGAGTGGTGTACTAACCTCTAATCCTAGTTCTGCTAGGAGCGGTTGTGCATTAACAAGGTTGACATTGTTACCACCAGTCTGCACTCTCAGAATACCAGCATAGAATGCTCAGAGAGAGAGGGAAAGAGAGAAAGAGTGGTGTACTAACCTCTAATCCTAGTTCTGCTAGGAGCGGTTGTGCATTAACAAGGTTGACATTGTTACCACCTGTCTGCACTCTCAGAATACCAGCGGAGACTGCAGCCTTCAAGTAAGATGCAGCCTTCTTCAATGAAGCACCTGGTTCAAATAAAATTACATACAATAGCTTTAATAATAATAACAACAATTAAAATAATAATAATGAAAATACTAGTAGTAATAATAATGACCTATTTTCATTTATAGTGCAGCACAATGTGGATGAATTCATAGGTGGCGCTCAAACTATACTCTGTGGTTGAAAGGCGAATGTCAGAACCACTACACTACGACAATTTTATATGGTGAATTTTTCCATAATGCCCAAAGCTCTAACAATATTATTACACACAGAAAGAGTAAATTTCTTGCTTTACATTGCAATTTCTTGGACCCAATGTCATTATTTTCCAATGCAGGCAATACATTAATAGGCATCTTTTTCTAGGGAGTAATTTACTTTGGGGGGCTTTCTTAGTTAGCGACTGAATATTTCCTTATTATTTATCAACAACAAAATGATCCCAAACTCAAAATAATGCCTCCAGGGCGGTGTTTCACCAAGATAAGAAAGACATGAAGAACGACTTTAAGATTGACTGGTACCAGTTTTTGCCCAAAATGCGCGTAATGTTGTGAATCATTGCGCACAATAAGGGATACCAGTCGATCTTAAAGTCGTTTGTAAAATCTTTCTTATCTTGGTGATACACCACACAGTACTACCTTTTGGTGGCATAGGCAAAAACAAATAATGAAAATAAAAACATTTTATGGCCAACTGACATTTTTCAAAGATGGCATTCCTGGGCAACCAAACTATTATTTTCTCTTGGACAAATGCCTCAAGACTACAAAACTCCTCGACAGTTTCTTACCATAAGTTGTGATTTGGAAGCTAGCTGCACTGAGTTGATCCTTGGCAAGGGAAGCAGCAATCATCCCTAATCCCTGACCTAGCGCCACCATGGGTTTGGTTTCAGGAGTGAGAGCATTAGACAAAGCCTGTGCATTGATCTGTATTGGAAGGGAGCATAGTCATTATTATCCTAAAACTAAAATTCTGTAGTATATTTTACAGAGTACACATACTTCCATAAATGTATATGTACTGAAGCGAGCTTTCGTAGTTTATCAATACTGATTTATTAATATGTTATACATGTATTTATCAATATGATTTTGAACAATTTTTGCAGAAAATTATATTACCTACTCATGATTGATTGTCAATTAGTCAAAATGCTTTCAGCTAATCCCAGACTTCCGGTTACAGCGAACAGACAGCTCTTCTGGGAAAGCACAGAATATTGATGATCCACTGACACTTGGCAAAGGTGCAAATGTTTCCTCTAGATAAAAGCAAGAGGACTTACTCCACCAATGAGAGAATTTCCATTGAAAACATTTTTCAGCAACATTTTTTAACCATAGCAACACAAATGTTCTAACCAGTTCAAATAATAGAAATTACTCGAATTAACGAAACTTGACTACGATGAAATAATAGGGCACAGCTAGGCTAGAAATCAAATTTGTAAATTAGTATAAAAATTGTTTTCGTTTGATGTTGTTTTAAAGGTTTCTTGCTTTTTAAGCATGTTTATAAAAATTAAAAAAAAGTGCCATTTGTTTGGCAAAGATACTCAGTGTACTTTTGTGTGAAGAAGACTGGACAAATTCAAACTTGAACCCCTTTTACACCTACATTATTCCCAATCCGGTCCAACCATGCCAACATTCCATGACGAACCGTGCTTTAAGTTCTTAGCAGTTTGTTACTTAATAAAACAAAACATTTTGAAAAATATTTAGCAATGTCTAGCGCTGAAAAACACGGTTCAAAAGCAGTTTTGTTTTGATCAAAATGTATTATCGAAATTTTAGAGTTTTTTTCGGGAAGGGGGGAGGGAGTGTCGTTTAATTTTAACAGGTAGCCCCATCAGCATGATCAGTAATCGAAGTACTGTTCTACCTGGGGACCCTAATAATCTAAATATTCTATTAATGTTTGACAAAATATTTCCTGCTTGTGTTGAGTTTTTTTCTTATTAGTATTTTTGTATTATTCATTATATTTTATTGAAAAAACGAACAAACTTCGAGTTTCTCACGAATTCTATGATCTTTTTAAGAGAAAAATGCAGTCGCTTAAAAACGATTATCTTTCAGAGCCAATGAACCAAGTCGAGAGAATGATGGGGGACCCCCCCCCCCCCAAAAAAAAAAAAGATAGACTCTCACTTTATTCCATCGACACATCCAATCAACTACACTTCCAGTACATGTTCTAAGCACCTTCACATGAAACTAACCTGTATTTATGAACAGGGAAATATCGACTTCAGCAATTTATTTCTAAGAAAAAAGTGGAATGAAATCTCTCTCTCCCCCC
>BQKZ01006040.1:9706-29154 GCA_036244855.1 Temnopleurus reevesii | reverse complement strand
GGTATTTCATGCCATTTTAAGCGGAACTGCCAATTATCCGGCATACTTGCCTCATCTTACTTCAGCTCCCAAAACAAGAATAAAAAAACATCCAGAGAAGATGGATTGGTTCGAAGGATGCGAGACATATCAATTAGAGGAGTTACCAGGATCTGTGGTACAGTGGTCTCCGGTTAATCGGCATCGGGGGGGGGGGGGGTATTTCATGCCATTTTAAGCGGAACTGCCAATTATCCGGCATACTTGCCTCATCTTACTTCAGCTCCAAAACAAGAATAAAAAAAAGCATCCAGTGAAGATGGATTGATTCGAAGGATGCGAGACATATCAATTAGAGGAGCTACCAGGATCTGTGGTACAGTGGTCTCCGGTTCATCGGCATCCCGGGGGAACGGGATTTCATGCCCTTTAAGCGGAGCTGCCGATTATGCGGCATACTTGCCTCATCTTATTTCAACTCCCAAAACAAGAATAAAAAAAAGCATCCAGTGAAGATGGATTGTTTCGAAGGATGCGAGACATATCAAGTAGAGGAGTTACCAGGATCTGTGGTACAGTGGAATCCGGTTAACTGGGATTCTTTGGGGGAACGTGATTTCACGCCCATTACGTAAACGGAGTTGCCGATTATGCGGAGATGGTGTTCCTTAAGTATTCTTTATTTTTATTTTTATTTCTAGATAGATATGATTTTAATGAACAATATGCTTAATAATAGAAATGTATTTTGTGTTTTGTGCCTTCACACGTCAGTATAGTTTCGGTTTACCACTATTAATGTCCATTCACGCACCGTGGGAGGGGGGGGGGGGTGTCAGAGCTAGGGGAGCCAAATTTGTCAAGTATTCTTAATGCTTGTGTATCAAATCAAGAATTTGTCCACATTGCACTATTTTGCTGCAAATCATCCCACATGCCCATTATGCAGCTCTGCCGATAATGCGGAGATGATATTCCTTAAGTATGATAAATAATATTATGATAAATAATATTATGTGTATAAATCAGGCAGAATCATTTGTTATCCGAACTTTAAGCGAAATACTATTGATATACTTTTAAGTTGTACTATAGAATCAAAATGATACATGTTTTAGCCTCGCGAAAAGAACTTTTGGAAATGTACGACAATTGTGAATTTTAGTGCAGTCTACGGAAATGCTTGGAAACTTTGAAAATTCATTAAAGAATCAGGCAGATATGCAGCAAATCTCGGCTTATAGCACATAAAGCAGTTAATCGCTGTAACATATTATAGACACTAAGTGATATATATATAGAATTACAAGTAAAAGTGAAACATGAAAGAAATCCCCTTTTTTTACCTCCATGCGTCAGCGGAAACCAACGAATTTTATTGCTCTCGTATCAGACATTTCTTCAAAATGTGGTCACATAAACCACGCACCGACTCCGAACATTATAATTTCGCCATGGGTGTTTCATGTAATGTTTTGTCGATCTGTTGTCGGTTTGGTATTTATCTTCTTGGTGTGACTGAAGCTCCAGTGATACATTGAAGGGATACGGGTGATATCGCCTGAAGGTAGGTAAAAAGCCTGGCTGGTATCAGGTGGCGATATCAGGAATATGGCCCTATCAGATGCAGTGAGATCGTATGCTGCGATCACTCACCCTACCCAAAGAAAAAGTGGCTGCACAAAAGGTGCAGACCTTCGCTAAAATGTGTCATACCATGCGGCATATCTGTGGTAAAACTCGGAAGGGTGCAATATTGCACCTTTCTGGTGTACATGCTCAGTAAATGGGTTACAGGAAGGGTGCAAACTACCGAAAAGGTTTAATGTTGTACCTTCTATCAGCCTCAAGTGGACACTATGTTACGTTATGGAGCCATTGTTTGAGTATCTTTTAAAATCACCATGGTTTATGCATGGGAGCGTGTCGCTATCGTACAAGCTAGAACCAGGCAATCACACATCCTTAAAGGCGTTGGTTCGATTCCTTGGAGTATTCATACCTATTGTGGTTCCATCTTTCATCAAAGAGATGCACCCACTGTTGCATTTGTTTGCATCTATAAATGTGCAATGTTGCACCTTCATTTTAAAGTGTGTGGGCCTATCAGATGAAGTAAGAACGTATGCTGCGATCAGTAACCTGAGGCATTTTAACCACAGACGAGATCTCTGGAATATAGACGCTTTCATTCGGCTTACATTGCTCAATTCGCCCCCACCCCCTTCTCACCACGCCAACCACTTCTTCCCTCCTGGACATGGCGTTAAACCGTTATCACAGTTAACATGATTAAAATTACCACTTGTCAAATTAAATTATAATAAAGACTTTTGACAACTTTAAAAACCTTTTTCAAACGTTTACATGAAGTTCCGTGAACGCATAAGAACGGAAGGAGGACGCTTGGCCGACGTTCAAGCTGTTACCTTCTAATATTTATATATCTTATTTTAACTAAAACTAAAATGTGTTCCTAATTTAAAAAAATGACAACTAAAAAAGGTATTTTTTCGGACTTACCGATGAAATGGCATGGGAGCAACGAAACATCTTTTCTTGGCCTAATTGTTATCAGTGTAGTAAAGCAAAGGTTTTGTTTAGAAGTGGAGTGAAATATAAACCATTTCCTTAACAGCTCCCTCAAAGTGCACTTCAGCACAAGTGCCTATACTACACACCGTCAAGTCCCTTATACGAGGTGTCCATTGTGAGGTATACATCCAGCGGATTATATGCAATCGTCGGGTTACACACCCTATAAAGAGCGCTAAACGGCGGGGTAATTTAATCAAGATGAAACCCACACCGCCTCGCAAAGATGTGGTTCAGAAAGAAAGTGCCAAATTGAGCTTGTCTTTCCTGCGGTCATTTGCTGAGCTAGGAGGTACCGTTTGCATGAGTCTACATCATGGATTATATCTTCATAAAGTTCCTCTTACAAGTTTTGCTAATTTCTTAACAAAGTTTCGATTCATAGAGTACTTCCTATAGCTCTAGGTACGCACACTACGCACACTACGCACACTATACGCACATTACGCATGACTCTACGAACGACTGGTGATCCTTCTCTGCACTCAATGATATCACAGAAAAAGGGTCACTGACCGTCCGTAACTTTACNGGTATCAGGTGGCGATATCAGGAATATGGCCCTATCAGATGCAGTGAGATCGTATGCTGCGATCACTCACCCTACCCAAAGAAAAAGTGGCTGCACAAAAGGTGCAGACCTTCGCTAAAATGTGACATACCATGCGGCATATCTGTGGTAAAACTCGGAAGGGTGCAATATTGCACCCTTCTGGTGTACATGCTCAGTAAAGGGGTTACAGGAAGGGTGCAAACTACCGAAAAGGTTTAATGTTGTACCTTCCAGCAGCCTCAAGTGGACACTATGTTATGTTATGGAGCCATTGTTTGAGTATCTTTTAAAATCACCATGGTTTATGCATGGGAGCGTGCCGCAATCGTACAAGCTAGAACCAGGCAATCACACATCCTTAAAGGCGTTGGTTCGATTCCTTGGAGTATTCATACCTATTGTGGTTCCATCTTTCATCAAAGAGATGCACCCACTGTTGCATTTGTTTGCATCTATAAATGTGCAATGTTGCACCTTCATTTTAAAGTGTGTGGGCCTATCAGATGAAGTAAGAACGTATGCTGCGATCAGTAACCTGAGGCATTTTAACCACAGACGAGATCTCTGGAATATAGACGCTTTCATTCGGCTTACATTGCTCAATTCGCCCCCACCCCCTTCTCACCACGCCAACCACTTCTTCCCTCCTGGACATGGCGTTAAACCGTTATCACAGTTAACATGATTAAAATTACCACTTGTCAAATTAAATTATAATAAAGACTTTTGACAACTTTAAAAACCTTTTTCAAACGTTTACATGAAGTTCCGTGAACGCATAAGAACGGAAGGAGGACGCTTGGCCGACGTTCAAGCTGTTACCTTCTAATATTTATATATCTTATTTTAACTAAAACTAAAATGTGTTCCTAATTTAAAAAAATGACAACTAAAAAAGGTATTTTTTCGGACTTACCGATGAAATGGCATGGGAGCAACGAAACATCTTTTCTTGGCCTAATTGTTATCAGTGTAGTAAAGCAAAGGTTTTGTTTAGAAGTGGAGTGAAATATAAACCATTTCCTTAACAGTTCCCTTAAAGTGCACTTCAGCACAAGTGCCTATACTACACCCCATCAAGTCTCTTTATGAGGTGTCCATTGTGAGGTATACATCCAGCGGATTATATTCAATCGTAGGGTTACACCATCCTATAAAGAGCGCTAAACGGCAGGGTAATTTAATCACGATGAAACCCACACCGCCTCGCAAAGATGTGGTTCAGAAAGAAAGTGCCAAATTGAGCTTGTCTTTCCTGCGGTCATTCGCTGAGCTAGGAGGTACCGTTTGCATGAGTCTACATCATGGATTATATCTTTATAAAGTTCCTCTTACAAGTTTTGCTCATTTTTAACAAAGTTTCGATTCATAGAGTACTTCATCTGGCTCTAGGTACGTACACTACGCACACTACGCACACTGCGCACACTACGCAGGACTCTACCCGTGACTGGTGATCCTTTTCTGCACTCAATAATATCACTGAAAAAGGGTCACTAACCGTTCGTAACTTTACTTATGATCATGAAATACGACCCAGTAGAGTTATTATACACTCAATGAAAGTATGCGTTCATTACTAATCCCCATAAAGCGAGCCCACTGACAGGTAGGCGAATTAGGTGAGTTGGCACCTGACAAAGTGTCACCAATCGTTCGTAGCTCTACAAACAACTTCATAAAATACAACCCATGAGGAATATAATATACTCAATAAAAGTATACGTTCATAATTAATCACAATAAAGTCCACCCACTAACAGGTAGACGAATTTATCGCTGTCAAATAGAAATAATTGATCATCAGACAAATATGATTACCGAAAGACTAATAGATAGATTTACTGCAGCAATAATACTATATTGCCAAGTACAAATTTGATTACTTTGTTTTGGAAGACAAATATTGTCAAGTATGCATTTTCGATTTCGATTTTTTTTTAAAGAGAGAACGATTTTTTGTTATATATCAAGCAACTCGTTGTGACGATGAGCAAAACAAAAATTAAAATGCACAGGGTATGGGTGCAGAATGCGATGTTCTTTAACAGAAAAGCAACAAGGGGATCGGTGAGAAATATTCAAACAAAAACCACAATGCGAACACACCTGCTCAGAGGCAGAATCTAACGTTGTCTGACAGAAAAGCTATATAACGATCAGCACATTGAGACATTTATTGCTTTCAAAGGCAGACTCTAAAATAGGTCGTGCCACTATGATTTACAGGTAATGGATACAAGCGACATTTCTAAGATGGGTAACATCTCTAAAGCCTGCGTCACTCCTTAGTGTTTTTAGCCTGCGTCGGCCAAGCTTTTTTTGGAAGTTAAAAACGTTCGCTTGACGCACAAAGACGCAGGTCATGCGGTGGACTGACGCTCGTCGTACGCGCGTTGAGCGAAAGCCGAACATCAGTCCACCGTCTGATCTGCGTATGCTGTCCGTCAAGGGAGCGTTTTCAATTTCCAAAAACGCTAGGCCGACGCAGGCTAAAACGCAAAGGTGTGACGCAGGCTTTACGACACAGACAATGGTTGACATTCAATTCGGACCCCATTAAAATGAAAGGACTAGAGAAAAGTTGAAAATAAAAGCACTCTTGAACGCCGGATATGGTTGTAAGGCCCCTGTCACATGGAGGCCCGGAAGCAACACGACTCAAGACGACTCATTGTTAATTCATAGTTAACTGCCTCAGAACAAAGACTCGTGTTGAATCGTGTCGCTTCCTGGGCCCTATGTGACCGGGGCTTTAACCAACCCCGCATGTCAGGGGGGAGATTGGGTGCAACAATCGTGGAAGGTCGGGAAAATTTGTCCTCAAGTTGATAAATCAACAATAGGGTGTTTTGATGGAGAGTGACTCTAGTTGAAGCAATACTCAATCCATTTCAATCTGTTTACAAGGACACTAGTGTCATTCCGATTGGTATTCGATGGCGTATACGGAAGGAGATTTGAATACTGCAGTAGTTTGGTGCTGTAAGGTGAATGAATTATCCCTTTGTCTTACTCAGCATAGAGTCTATACATGTAGTGTCTGAATGTCATGGAAAATAGAACATTCACTTATTTCATGTTTTATTCAGCACTTACTCAACATTGGGTCGAACTGAACATAATAGTTGTGTGTTGCGTTAAATTGTGCACACCTTTTAGTAAATATTTGTTTGTTGTAATTTTGTGCAGTTGTTTACACAATGTTACGCACATTCTTACCCAACGAACAATAATGTCCACATACCACTATATACCAATATTGAGTAAAATTTTACTCATCCTTTTTTTAGAGTGTCGATGAACGCTTCGTTTCAAGTTCTGTGTGATATGTTGAAAGAACAATTTTATCGTTAAAATATGACTATAACAAATTTCTCGCGAAAACAATATGGCGACCGCTTGATGATTTTATCACAACCTCCCTTGTGAATGTACTCTGTATTTGATCGATTCCTCCCCACCACAAAAAACAGTCCCTCTTCAATCCCGTGTGTACTCTGCAGATTAGAGAAGTGTTTTATTCGATTATGTTCAGTTTTACTTCTTACATTCTTAAAAAGTTCTATTCAACATTTGGTATAATGGGACATGGTTGATTGTTGGAAAAATTGTGGACAACATTTGGTAAAAAAATTGTTTATTCTAGTGTTGCGCATTTGTTTACAAAATGTTGTGCTCTTGTTTACCTAAGACACACAGAAGTTCCCCGTTTACCATAATATTGAGTACAATTTTACCCATCCATTTCTTTTTAAAATATCAATGAACATTTAGTTTTTCTATGTCTTACACACAGTTTATTATCTTGCAAAAATGACAACAATTCTTTTTTTCTGGCAGGCAGATACAAGATGGTATCTATTTGATGGTTTGTCACATCTTAACCCTCCTTGTGAATGTACTCTGCCTCGATCGATCCATCCCAACTACCAAAAAAAAACAATCCCTCTTCAATCCCGTGTGTACGCTGCAGATTAGAGAGGTGTTTTATTCGATTATGTTCAGTTTTACTCACGTGGTCCTAAAGGATTTTGATTAACCTTTCATGACGCGTCATATTTTTGAAATGGTACAACACTGTGTACTGAGAAAGGAAAAAAAACAACTAAATAACTTGCACAGTTTTACCCAACTCACAATCATGTCTCATTTCTATCCAATATGGAGTAAAGTTTTACTCATCCTTATAGAGTGTCGATGAAAATGTAGTTTGAAGTTCTGTTTGGTATATTGAAGTACCCGTTTATATCCTTGAAATATGACAACAATTTTTTTCTAACAAAAACAAGATGGCATCTTCTATCACGACCCTCCTAAGTCCTTGGGAATGTACTCTGTACTCGATCGATTCACCCACACCACCAAAAAACAATCCCTCTTCAATCCCGTGTGTACTCTGCAGATTAGAGAGGCGTTTTATTCGATTATTTTCAGTTTTACTTCTTACATTCTTAATAAGTTCTGTTCAACATTGGGTAAAAAGGGAACATGGTTGATTGTTGGAAAAATTGTGCACAACATTTATTAAAAATTTGTTTATTCTAGTGTTGTGTATTTGTTTACACAATGTTGTGCTCTTGTTAACCCAAGACACACATAAGTTCCCCGTTTACCATATGTTGAGTACAATTTTATCCATCCATTTTTTTAAAAATATCAATGAACATTTAGTTTTAAGTTCTGTTTGCTATGTCTTAGCACACAGTTTATCATCTTGAAATATGACAACAATTTTTTTTCTTCTGGCAGATACAAGATGGTATCTACTTGATGGTTTATCACAACTTAACCCTCCTCGTGAATGGACTCTGTACTCGATCGATTCCTCCCAACTACCAAAAAACAATCCCTCTTCAATCCCGTGTGTACTGTGCAGATTAGAGAAGCGTTTTATTCGATTATGTTCAGTTTTACTCACGTGGTCCTAGCGGATTTGGATTAACCTTTCATGAAGCGTCACGGGCTGGTCCCTTGTTGATTGTTGTCTAGTCCATCTAAGAGTGGCACGTGGGATGCAAATCTACTTTACTTGATCGAGATGAAGGTCTGTATTTCACACCTATGTATTTTTTGGCGCGATTTTTGTCTGGGCTTTCCACCTGTGTGATAATGAGGAATGTTCCCACAAACAGATTTTTTTTGTGTGTGGTACTGAAGAACGTTTCCACAAAATGATTTTTGTGTGTGATAATGAAGAACGTTCCAACAAACAGATTTTTGTGTGTGACAATGAAGAATGCTCCCACAAACAGAATCTTGTCTGCATGGACTTAACCCTGTGTGATAAAGCCCGACCAACACCTTTGCGTTTTCAGCCTGCGTCGGCCCACCGTTTTTGTTAAATAAAAAATGCTCCCTTGACGCACAAACACGCAGTTCATACGGTGGACTGACGTTCGGCATATGCTCCCAATTGAGCGCAAGTCGAACGTTAGTCCATCATCTGATCAGCGTATAATGTGCGCTCGGGGAGTGTTTTAAATTTCCAAAAAACGCTGGGCCAAACGCAGTCTAAAAACGCAGAGGTGTGAGTTGGCCGTAATGAAGAACGTTCCCACAAACATATTTTCTGAGCAAACATTTACTTATTACACAAAACTTTTGTCAGTGCGCACGAACCAATCAAAGGCGATACGATCAAACAACTACTTTGCAGTAACTGACATGGAGACATTTTCTTAAGTTACCATGGGGATAAGGCGAGTCAACTCGCTAAAGTGATAGAACCATGTAATGTTGTACTAAATGAATAGCAATTGTGTATGAGGAATTTGTTACTTTTCGATTCCTTTCAACTAAAAACAACGTCCAACTAAGCTACCCGGTTGAAGCCTTTTATGAGAAATACAATCTTGAATAAAGGTCGATTGTCAATGATTAAGACATTACTTTGTAATAATCTCTCTCCAGAGATAGCCTTGCACTGTCACCAAATAAGCTCGTTATCGGTACCGATTACAAAACGATTTCCCCTATGTCGTTGATCGTGGCTGTCGTCTGCTCGGGTTCATCATGTTGTCTTGTACAGCAAAGGCCGATTCAAACATTTGCGTTTTTAGCCTGCGTCAGCCCAGCGTATTTAGAAAATTAGAAACACTTCCTGGACAAACAAAGACGCAAGTCATACGGTGGACCGACACTCGCCGTATGCTACTTTGGCGTCAGTCCACCGTCTGATCCCCTACGCTATGCGTCCAGGGAGCGTTTTTAATTTCCAAATACGCTGGGCCAACGCAGGCTAAAAACGCTAAGGTGTGAGGCAGCCTCAACATTGATGTTATTGGTTGCCGATGTCTGTAAAAACGATTCAAACCTTAACTTATTCTGATAGCGTGTCTACGCACATTAGATGTACACAACATGAACATTGTCTGAAGTGTTTTTAGAGTTGATATAGAAGATGCGTTGAAAGTACTTTTTCATTTTACAGTGCCATTCAATATTCCATTTCATGAAGAAGAATAGCTATTTTTTGCTGAAATAATATAGAGAAATCTATTCACAATGAATGGCCAAAAGAAGGATAGCTACTTTTGCTAAAATAGGTTCATGTAAAATGTATTTACAATATAACGGCTTAAAGAGGGAAAGCTATTATTGCTAATATGTCCAAGGAATTTGTCAACAATTGGACCGGGGAAAGAGGGACTGTTCAAACATCTTTTCTCCATCAGAAATATAAACCATTTGAATGTATTTCCAAGGCAACAAGAAACACTATTGGATCATTTTCTTAATACGATTAATTCGATGGTCCTAAATATACCAGTATTGTAAATTTAGTAAACTAATGAATTATTTCTCCCGTTTAACGGTAAATGGGTACGATATGTCATTTCTTATTTCAAGAGACTCGTGTGCCTGGAGGCAGATTCGCCTTAGCGCGTTTTTCGTTTTAATACCTTTATTCCGCAAGATAATCTAGTTAAGATGTGTTTGCAATGCCATCTCGCAGCTCGACCCAATTAAAGAAAAGGCTTGGAAGACAGGCGGGATAGATTGCTGCGAGATATGAGATGACTGCTTAATTCATACAAGATATTTACCTCCGGGAGAGTTTTAAAGGGGAACCCACCCCAAGGAGTTATCGTATTCTCAATGAATTTAGAAAAAGCACGTGAAGAAACTGTAAAACTTAAAGCAAGATCGGACAAAAGTTATGAATTTTCAAATTCTCAAACATATTATGATGGGGTTCCGTGCGATCAGCAACGTTGACGGAATCCATAACTTCACGTCATGTCAGACAAGTCCCCATTCAGTCTGTATACTAAATTCACATTTTCTTTTTTCCCCAGAAAATTCAACAGAATGTTTGTTTTTCACCTATAAGTATATTAAAATAAATCATGGCTTTCTCGATTCTGCGTGTATTTTTGAAAGAATCACATTGTATCCTTATTCTAAAAAATGACTGATCCTTTTTGCACAAAAAAAATATCTAAAAAGAATCAGGACTTGTCCTATATAGCATCACATATTCTGCCAAAGTTGCAGATTGCAAGGATCCCTATCAACAGCAAGGATCGTGATATCGTTGACAATTTGATCATTCATAACTTTTACACATTTTCCCATTTTTCTCATATTTTCAAAGTTTGTTCATCTGATTATTTTCATTCATCCAATGAAAGCAGGAAAATTTGAGGGGTGTGTTCCCCTTTAACGATTCCTCCCTGTCAATCTTCTAGATAGCCTCTAAAGGATCATTGTGCTCTTCCTATTGCTGACCACCAAGACCAATGCATTTTAAAGAGTGATTTTAAAACAAACTTAGGGGAATGAAAGAGCTCAAATTGCAGTGTGAACGCAAATTTGATTTTCTTTTCTTTAATTGTTTATTATATTCTCCATGTGTGTTGACATTTTTTAGTTACGTATCCATTTTTGTATTAATGCACGAAATCTTATTGCCCGATTTTGCTCAAAAATGTTAAAGCTTGTTCTTCTTCTGATTTTTTTTCATACAATGAGAGCACGATAATTCAAGGAGTGGGTTCCCCTTTAACCATTCCTCCCTGTCAATCTTCTAGATAGGCTCTAAAGGATCATTGAGCTCTCCCTATTGCTGACCACCAAGACCAATGCAATCTAAAGAGTGATTTTAAAGCAAATGCAGTGGAAATGGATGGGCTCAAAATGCAGGGTGAATGCCAATTAAATTCTTTATTTTTACTTGTTATAATGCTCTTCATGTGTTGATTTTTTTGCAACTTTACTTTTAATCAATGCAGAAAATCAACTTGATATTCAAAAAGAGCAAATGAATATAATAAATAACATTTTAAAATGGAGAAGAATTATTGAAAAGTTTGAGCTCTAAAATGGTTTAAAAAATGAACGTTTTAAATTTCTACAACTGAATATCTTCATGACTGTAAATGATTGCAAAAAGTTGTTTCATATCTACTAGAGATAGCTGTTTCAAAGAAATGGGAAATAATGTCATTGAAACAAATAACAATGAACTGAAGGTAAACATGCATGTTTTCGGTTGAGAAGACGCACAAAAGTAATAGGTACATGTTTAGCTAACGCTGAATTTGTTCGCCATGTTATAGTGCACATTTTAGTATTGAATGTGAATGTGAAATTCTGCTTATGTAGGTAATGTTAAATAAGTTGAATGTGTTGCTATAGTTTGCTGTCAGCATAGGGCACACAGGAATTGGACAAAGTATACAAGCTCAATTTAGGCATCCAAGATAGCTCCATGAACCCAAAGAAATTCACTTCTCCCTTATTCTGTGGAAAAAAATGTCGTAAAGGTCAGTGTTCATGCAATGTATGGACGGGGAAACTATTTTCTTTCGTGATCATGGATCTGTTGTGATGGTTTGAATTAAGTTACTTACTTTGTCCAATTCATTTGTTTGTTCTGTTGACATTGTAATTTTAATTATAAATCAATATCTTAAAATTGTTATTTGTTCTCATATTCGTAGTTCAATATTCAATGGTGAATCAGTTCAAAAAAGAAATCACTAAATTGCACTTGTTGAAACCGATGATAGAGGAGAAAAATCACCAGAATCGGATGAACTGGTGATACAATTTTGCACCAGAAGTCCAATGGGAGTTCCTCTGGTGTAACATTGAAGCCTAAAAAGCAACATTCGAGACGAAACATGAGTAAGAAGGGTGAAATATTGGACTACATGAGGCGACAATGTGCACTGTTGTAGACGCATGATTTATAAGGATCTTAAATCTTAAACCTTAACCCGTGAATGTAATAAATATCAACTTTTACTTTCCTTTCAAATAAATTAATTACTTTATGCTCATTATTTTCATGCAAATTATGTTTTAGTTAGTTTATTTATTACAACTTAGAATAATTTCTGAAATTTCAATAATTCGATTATATTGTTTCTTTTATTGTTATCTTGTATGTTTGTCAATGTATTCTATCGTAGTTCTTCTTCTACTTCTTCTCTTTCTTCTTCTTTTCCTTCTTCTTCCATATACTTCTTCTTTTATGTTTCACCTGGATCCCATGGAAGACCAGTAGTGTCGTGCCTGGCACTGCTGAATGGGATTCCAGCCGATTCATATTTTTGTTTTATCATGTATATAATCAAGTATTTGTATAATTCATTTTGTTTGTATTTTTGTTTTGTTTCTTTTTATTTGAATCGGAAAATAAATACTATACTATACTATATATACTAAGGATAGAAGCACATTGAACATAGGATTTTGGTTTAAAAGGATAATCCACCCTAAAATAACTTTCTTTTATCAGAAGCAGAAAAATGTGATACACAGAACAAAAATGTTTGATAAATCGAAAGACTTATTGAAAAATGTACGACACATTTGCTAAAATGATGATTATCAATTTTATTATGTCATTTGTGCATTTCTAGCGATTTCGTTTTTATGTCAACACTACAAAATATTACATTTTTTTAACTTTAATTTTTATATTCTGTAACTAGGATATCTTGATGTAATTTCTGATTCAATACATCATTAAAATCAAAAGTGTCAAATATTGGAGACGTCAATGTATTTAGTTGATAAGATAACGTTAAAAGAAGGATTGCATGACAATGTAAAATGAAAACTAGGTTTAAGTTCTAAAAAGATAATGATTTGATAGGTAAATAACGATTTAAAAAATAGAAATATAAGCAAACTAAAAGATGAGCTGTGCATCATAACGTGATCAAATTGGCAATTTGCCTTATACATCTTTGGTGATTTGTCCTGGTTTTAATATACCTAAAATTCATGCCATTTTAAGTCATCCGATTTTCCTCAAGCCTTTTTATTTTGTCCTGTCTATCTGATTTCTCTGCTCCTGTTGATAATTGCTATTGCGGGATGGACTCTTCTTTTAAAGATGTGTGTGATGTGGAAATGAAAGAGCATAAAGAAACTAAATCTTCCAATGAAATCACTTGTCGTGTATTGCGATACAAAAAAAATTAAGAAATATAGATAAAATAATCAAAAAATTGAATAAAGAATCGAGGACAGAATTTAAGCCCGGTGCGTACAGAAGAAGAAAGAGGGAAAACGGCTTCAGTCGTTAAATTCTATGCCATGTTCATCATTACCCTTCAAAGACCGTAATATTAAACACAGACGCATGTTGGCTATTATCTCAGCTTAGACGCCTTAAGTCATGGCAAGATGTAGGCTAATTTGAAATGAGTAATGATTAATTTACACCCAATTATAGAACTGAACACGTTGGCCAGGAGCAGTGTATATCATTCGACATGGTAGCAAATAATTGAATTAAGCAATCAGAAGTGATAATGAATTTCAAATTATCATCCAACACCAAATTTGAAGATGTATATCATACATAATACATTAAAAAATGGCGTGTTGTTCCGGGAGTATCTAATTACGATATTTTTATTTTTAGTGGCTAAGGAAACACAACAATTTTCCTCGAGTGTACAAAATGCACGCAGTTGCGGTGTGATTTTAATTATAAAACATTATTTCACATTGCAGTAATTGTCAGTTTCATAATAAAGAGAAAATTTAAATAATTGGACCAAATACTTGGTAGTAGAATATCGCGCATTTATATCTCGAAGCCGGAATAGTTGTTATCTACTTAATTCATAATATAATTCATCTAATTCATTTAACGGATACATGCACAAGTAACCAAACATATATTTCAGCAATATTTCCAAGTGGTGTGATTTTACTTATTGGTTATAAAAGGGTCATTAACATAAGTACCAGTTCTCCAGTAAATTTGTTAAATACTGTAGAAGTCTAGTGACAATAATTGAAGGAAAACAATGTCAAAACTAGTACTAGTACCTTCACTATATTCGTATCCGTTGAACCTCGAATAAAATGGGTTACATCTTTGTACTTGGCCAGTTGTCTTTAAGCTTGTGGCGTGAAAATATCCTCTTTTCAAGCTTTTTTTTTCCTTTCACAAAGATTCCTCACAGGCTGTGATGCAGAAGGACAAGCAACATGCAGACTTAACATGCTTGAAAGATTAACAAGAACAATCAGATTTCTGTCCAATGGAGAAATCGAATTTACAGTTAACCTATTTCAGACGCTGACTTCTTCAGACAGCACCAATGTAAATGGAACAAGAGTTCTAGTTGTAAAACTGAGGTTACGACGACAACGTGATGCGAATATTAGATTAGTGACAGAGCCTAACGCCAAGAGTTCTGCTGTCAAACTGTTGTAGGACCCCGTTCATATCTACTAAACCAGAGGCCTGTAACATAAAGGAGATAGAGATCAATTGCAAATCTTTAGTACATGATTTCCCATAGACTTGCGATTGGTACCAATCGTACGATCGATTGGAAAACTTGATGTTACGGGACCCAGTTTACCATAAACTAGTTTAACGGTAGATGTCAACGCTTGGCAGTTTGGAAGTCCATCTCGTGAGGCGGTTTTCAGGACCGAGACTTTCGTGAAGCGACCATGAGTTGTAAGTTTCACTCTTAATTTGTCAAGCATGTGGCTGTTTCCGCTGTGCTCTGCTAGCGATATGCAGAGACACTGTGGAAATAGACAGATGTACACAAAATATATGCACTTGGGAAGTAATTGAACCCAGCTGTTTATCAATCGTCATAGAAACAAATCAACTTGCACGTGAACTAGACCTGGGCCCCGGAACATAAAGGTTTGCGATTAATTGCTAATCTGATAGCGATTGATATCAATCGCAAGTCTATGACAAATCATGTACTAAAGTTTGCAATTGATCGCAAAATCAAATAGCGATTAATCGCAAACCTTTATGTTACGGGGCCAAGTCCACTTCGAGAACGCGGAGATGTGAACGCTAACAAACTAGCCGTCAGAACCGGTTTGGGGCATTACTCGTAGTTTAGCGAAAACCACTTTCCACAAGTTGGTGTGAACGGCGTCTAAGAGAAGAGCAAAAGCGAATGTTTGGTATAATAAGGTTAAACAAAATTGGCAGGTTTAATGCTGTTGACGAGAATGCCACAGGATAATATACAAATTAAGTCGTGTAGAATGATTCTTTATCTGGTAAGGTATCCTTGAGAATTGATACAGGTTTCACGATCGTTTATAAAAAGATTGACGTCAAAAGCAATTGTTAAACTTTCGAGTCATAACTGTGGATAGCTTGAAACGCCTGAGGATGTCTTTCTTTTTTTCCTTTAATTAGAATTGTTTGCAGAATGCCTCTTGTAACATCGAATGAAATGGCGATTTTCATTATTTTCTCTCTTCTTCGTGTTTCATTGTTCGTCTTAATTCCTAAAGCGCCAGGAGTACGTAAGATAAGGATGTGCGCTATATTAATAACCACCATGACTATTTTTAGACATTGTTTTAGATTTTTGTTTTCAGATGTCTGTTTTTAGATGTTATTTTCGGTCACAATAAGAGTCTTTAATCGTTTTTTAATGGATAGAGAAAGGTACCTAGGTAGATATATTTGTCCATCATAAAATTTAAAATATCATATTTCATGATGATGGTACATCGCCACCTTTAATTTCCGCCCTAATCTCTGGTATAACGGACTAGTCTTAAAATGCCTTATTGACGTTCGATCTCATGAAATACAAATATAGTCGCGTGATGAAAAATGAAATAATTGAAAGAGTAAATAAATGTTAAATTTGATCCCTCACGGGCGAACACACATTGATCGAATAAAATATGAGAGCGACAAAGAGGTCGGTTCCCGGCTAATGAATTAATGAGACGTGGTCTGAAATCAAATATTCATGGCTTTTGACATCAAGCGCCTGACATTTTTCTTTCTTTGACGGCGCCCCCTGTCGCTTCCTGGTATCAGAGCAAACATTCCATCATTCAAGGTCGCAGGTTTCGATTTTACATAAAGGTAGCGGGCCGTGGAAGAACGGGCTAAGATCGGCCGGGTTAATTAGGTGTTTTGTAGTCGGATATTGACAGGCGGCCTTGCATGGCTTGTTGTTTACAGTAAAGAGTGAACGAAGATGGAAGAGAAAGGTAAATGAAAATGATTCATGAAAAAGGACCAGACAGAAGTTTGTAAAAAGAAGAAAAAATGAGAAGGGGATTAAGAATTGTCAGAAAGAGAGGGAGAGGGACAGAGAGCGATAAATAGACAGATATATAGATAGATAGATAGATAGATAGATAGATAGAGAGAGAGAGAGAGAGAGAGAGAGAGAGAGAGAGAGAGAGAGAGAGAGAGAGAGAGTAGGCAAGTGGAGATGGGTAGGGTGGTATGACTGAGTTTGAATTAAAAAAAAATTATAACACATGAAAAATATACCAAAGAAAATATTTTTCAGAACATGCAAACGAAACTTTTGAGCTGGAATGGGAACCCCAACAGCCAAGAACAAGACAATGTCTGGGAAAATTTGCATTGAGAGACTAAAGTTTAGGACAACCTAAATAAACAGACAAGAGAAAATGGAGTCGCATTGAATATATATCCCACCGCTGCCACCACATCAAGCAGTTATGCACGCGAGCTCTATGTTTCTCTGTTGGAACATACAAAACGGACAAATACGCTTAATCATTCAACATGAATACACATATAATTAGGATACTACCCCAAAAAATTAGAAACACGTCACCCACATGTCTTCGCGATTTCATCCTTTCACCCTTCAATCTCAAGAATTTCATTTTTCATAAATGTCGACGCAATTTCAGTTTCCTTAAAAAACCAATATTCGATAATGAAATCATTATATGACACAGTCTCAAAACCCCCAAAGAAAGGTTATAATACGATGTTCAGGAACTTGGCCACTGTATACAACATCCCTGGCGAGTTATGAAGTCATGATTTTGTCCTTGAAGTGGATTTGGTACACAAAAGAACGGATGCTTTCACTTGTATGAACTTCTCTTCATGCTTGATTATGATAGCTGTGGTCATAGGAAACTTCAAATTTAAAGGCCGACTCACACCTTTGCGTTTTTAGCCTTGACGCACAAAGACGCGGGTTATACGGTGGACTGACGTTCAGCGTACGCTCCTTGAGCTCAAGTCAAAAGTCAGTCCACCGTCCGATCAGCGTACACTGTGCGCGCTGGGAGCCTTTTAATTAAAAAAAAAAACACGCTATAGGTCGACGCAGGCTAAAAATGCAAGGGTGTGAGTCGGCCTTTAAGAAGAATATAAAGAAAAGAAAACCCCTCACAATTTAACATGCATTGATTCATAAGATGCACGCCAATGCAAGTATTCATTAGATCTACAATATGCTGCAATAATATTTTATATATAAATTGTGCATGGAGCCACCTGATTCGGCATTCACAGTATTGCAAGGTATATATGAGATTACTTCTGGTCAACTGAATTTCGTCTCAAATTTTGCACCCAAAATGACGCGAAGTGCGATGACGTTTTGAATAAATCATGAAGGAAAAGATTGGTTTGGGATACCGTTTATCGTACATGAAACACCATTAGACATTTCCGCCCTTCATCTCTCCCACTTTGAGCACGGAGATAATGAAGTCGTTTATGGAACGTCTGAACTAAATACTCAACGACACAGTTTTCTGGAAGGGTATTGTGGTGTTGTGGTTCGGACTCTTGCCTTTCAAAAGGAGGGTCAGAGGTTCTAATCACATCCATCGCAATAAGGTGCTTGGACATATTTTACATTCAATTATATAGTTACTTATATTTGCACCTGTTGTATTTTACATATTTTATTGTGGCATTACATGCCCCTTTCATTTGTATCTATGTCATTCATTCTGTTCTCTGTATCATGTTTTCTTATGTAACGTTTACACACATATAATTTCACTTATTTAAACAGTAAAATGTTGTTGTGGGTCGGTCAGTGGAGGTGCACACTATATTTACATTGATTTAATTGATCGCCTCTGTTTTTTGTTAATTTGTTTTGTTAATTTTTTATGTTACCTGTGTATTACTCCTCTTTTTCTTCACTTAATTTACCGGTTAATAATCTTTCAGTAATCAGAATACTGTGTGCTTAGAAACATCCGTATTAAGCGCCTAATAAATGTTATGTATTATTATTATTATCATTATTATATCTGATTTATTTTGTATATAATATATTATATGTCTTTTTACTCGACATTGATTGAAAATAAAGTTCAATACAATACAAGTATGTAACTATTTGTACTTTGCATATTTTGTAGGGCTCTCTTGCAGAACAGGCCATGGTGCTTGAACGATACCACCATGTCTTTTAAAGAAAGCTAAATAGAAAGATAAATGAATGAATGAATAAATAAATAGAAAAATAAGGAAAGAACAAGTCAGAAAACTATCGGAAAAGGGCTCTGAATTTTATTTCACATGTTTTTTTCAGATTCAGATATTTTTTATTTTTCACTCAAATCATAACAATTACAATTTAACATAAACATGCATGAATATAAACGAGAAAAAAAAATATAAATTGTAAGACAAAATAACAAATGTTAAACATTATCACATATGGTACAAATATATAAACTCGTTACATTTGAAATTATATTGAGGAAAAACAGAGGTATCCAAAGAAATTTTACAAGAGAATCTGGCGCTCCCCTTGAAGAATTTCAGGCGACACAACCGTCCTCTCTCAGAACGAAACACATCATCTAAAGGATCTAAAAGAAGGGGGAAGCACAAACAACAAATTCCATTTGGTCTCCGAGGAATAGAGGAGGATGCGCTGTTGTCTTAGGTTCCAAGAAGGAGCTATTTCGAGAGCCTAATCAGCAAGATTACTGTCATGATGACGAATGTACACATTAGAACGGCATTGCGGGTCAGGAAGAAACGTTTGGAAAAAGGTTTGATTTGATGGAGCGAAACGGAGAGGGGTGGAGGGAGAGA
>BQKZ01006039.1:21148-41301 GCA_036244855.1 Temnopleurus reevesii | reverse complement strand
CCTCAATATTCAAATCAATTCTAAAGCTAAAAGCTAATGGGGCAGGTCACGCCTACACGCAGTGATCCCAACCTGCTGCCAAACTGAAATATCTAGAATTAGAGCTATGAACTATAATTTAATGTTTTGTTTAATCAACGAATTTGTACAATTACGATTAACCTTTAAATATCAGATTTCATACGAGAGCAGAGTTGGATCAGTTTGTTGGTATGACTGCTCCATAAATAAAGATTTCAATCTAGCCGCCTTACAGCAGTTTTGCTAATTTTTTATCTGTGAGCGCCAAAATCGATGCATAATGATTACGGGGTGAGCGGAAAAAAATCAACAACAACATAAGCAACAACAAAAAGGATCGGTTTGATCTGAACAATAATGATAATAATAATAATAATAATAATAATAATAATAATAATAATAATAATAATAATAATAATGATAATAATAATAATAATAATAATACTGATAATGATAATAATAGTAATAACAATAATGATAATAAAAATACTACTGATAATGATAATAATAATGATAATAATAATAATAATGATACGGTTTATGTGGCGCCAAATCAACTTTTTCAAGGTTGAGATTTGAGTTACTTTGTCTCTGTGTTTGTTTTTCCGACAAATGGAAAGCATAGAGTGATCCACCTAATTTTGTCCCTGTTTGCCCCAATTCAATTCTTGTCCCCTGTCTTATTTTTGCGGTGTAGATGCGATCGACTCAGCTCGTCCTCTGGGGATGATAGATGGCCAGATACCCGATGTTTATATCAGCTCTTCGTCTTGTCATTCAAAGTACTTCTGCAGCCATCATGGTCGTCTCAACTACCCCTCAGCTAGCTGGTTGGCATATCGGAATGATTATAACCAGTGGATTAAAGGTAATCAAGATTTTGAGTTTATATCTTGAGTTTAATGTATTTATACATATCTGTATCATAATGATATTTCTTCTTTTTATTTCATTCCCTATTCAATCATCGCTGAAAATTGCTGCTCTACCACAAACGAGTACAACCTTTTCTGGGGGGGGGGGGAATTTGAAAAGAATTTATACACCTCGAATGAACAAAACAAAATCGCCCCCCCCCCCAAAAGCAATGGCAACTAGAAATGGTTGGAAGAAAGGGAGATACAATTTCCGCAAACACTCCTAATGACAATTGTATTCTATAAGGGCATGGGCGGCGATTGGGGGGAGGGGGAGGGGGAAGGNTCTCATCTATACCTGATCACTGGAATCGTAACGAAAGGGATGCAGGGTACCAATTGATGGGTATCAGCTTTCCTTGTCTCACATAGCAACACAGGAAGGCTAGTGATGATCAGCATGCTCATTTCATGTATCAAAATGGGGAAACATCATAATATATTCGATCAGCCGATTCCAATTTAAAGAGATATGTATAAAAATAACATTGAAAAGATGTTCTTCATCATTAATTCTCCGAAAATACTTCTGAATATGTTATTATTTCAATTTCCTAGGTTGACCTGTCTCATCTATACCTGATCACTGGGATCGTAACGAAAGGGATGCAGGGTACCAACCGATGGGTATCAGCCTTCCTTGTCTCACATAGCAACACCGGACAGGATTTTGAGCCCCTCAGAGATAAGTGCTGTAAACATCCAAAGGTAGACAAAATCACAAGAAATGATTTCAAAACCGACAGAAATATGCCGTTAGAATACAAACTATGTTGAAATTGGAATCGAAATTCAAGGAATAACCGGTAGTGTATAATGATACCCCACAGAAGGATTATCTGAGACCATACTGTCTTCAATAAGTTTTATCTGAATAAAGTGACTAGCGAGTATATCTGTAGAATAAGATTCGATATAAAATCATACCAAATCTCAGAAAAAGCATACCATCATCATTATTATCTAAAACAGAAAAAAATTATCTTAGCTAAATTGCAGCTTTGCAAATGTGAACGGCTTTACTTATTTGAATTGATTTTAAAGACACATTTTCACGATTTTCTTGACAAAACTATTGTCAAATTATGTCAATTATTAATTAATAAAGTATGTTGCTGTGTTCGATAGATTATTATCCCTTTAAGATATATTTACATTTTTATATTGTCTTTTACTTATTGACCTATTTTCATAAATCACTCAAACAGGAGTTCGTAGCGAATTGCGATGATAGCTCGCAAGTGACGAATACGTTTCATCCCCCGTTCATGTCACGTTTCGTCCGGATCTACACCGTATCTTGGGCAGAGAGGATCGCCCTCAGATTCGAACTACTCGGTATCAAGCAGAGTAAAAATGGTAATCAAGACCCTAATTGTTTCGTTTTTGTCGTTTTTTGATGCTGAAGTCGGAGAAATGAAGAGCACCTTTCCCTGTCTGTGACGCATTTTTAGAAAGAAAAACAAATATATATAATTTTACTGCACATTTAACTTTTGCTCTAAAACAAAAATTACCTCGAAATTTTCGGCTACTTCCTGCAGAGGTAATTTTGTTTTGCCGAGAGCAAAAGTTAAATGTTCAGCATTTTCAACCAACACAGATGATCTTTCAATATCGTATTTATATTTTTTTTATAATCAGAATGTCCATTAAAAATTGAACTTATCGTTAAAATCATGAAACGACAAATGCACGTAATACTTCTTTCTATGCTACGTCACTACCCTTTCATCATTTGCTGTTTAAGATTTGCCAAGCACATTCCCTTCTCCCAATACAGGTGAGGTGATGGCTACCCGGGCCCTTGGGCTCGAGGATCGAAGCATTGCCGACTCGCAGCTCAGCGCGTCATCGTGTCGGAGTACGATGTATTGCGCCAACGCAGCAAGGCTATCCAACCAACGACAGGCATGGTCGCCGAAGGATAGTGATGATCACCAGTGGATACAGGTTAATATACTTCAGTAAAAAAAAAACCCAACTCATATGGGGATCCAAACGGTACCCAAGTGGTCGCGGCCCCTTACATGATTATTACTTTTTCTTCTACTTCTCAAATTCAAACCCCCTCCCACCCCATTTTTCTTGCTAGCCAATCTGGCAGTGAGTTTTTTTGTTTTTTTTTAAATTTTGTCTGCGTTCCAGATCAACATGGCATAACCTTTTCACATGTCTAACGTTGATTTTATAGGTTGATACAAAGGTTATTATTGTCAACTGTCTTGGAAAACCGAAAGCGACTTGCCAGACACAGCGATCAAATGCAATTAATCTGGACTGTAAAGGATAGAAAGTAGTTTTTTATCTTTTCAAGACACTTCCCATACTTAGTTTCTATTTAGTTTCAATTACTTTCAATTACGAACAAGTTTGAAATTGAAAGAAGCATCAATTGAAAGAAGCATCTATAACTTTGAAGGAATTGAGAAATGAACCTAAAACACTCATCGCATGGAAAACAAACACATCCGTATTTTGAGTATACAAACATGTAAAAAATAGCTATGATACAAACTTTTATATTTTTATACAAAATCATGATTTGTGAATGGTGAGGTAAAACATAATATAGCAGAAATAAGAATGTCTGTACCTTGCTCTTTCTTTTATGCATGTCTAAAATAAAAATCACGTTGCCCTTCTGAGAAGATTTTTTATAACTTTCTCCTTGCATTAGGTTGACTTGCGCCAGTCGTTTCGACTAGAAGCCGTTCTAACCCAAGGTCGTGATCATGCCGATACTTGGGTAACAGCTTTCAGAGTGGCTTACAGCTCAGATGGATACTCCTGGACACACAGTCTAGGAAAAGATGGGCAACCAAAGGTATGAAGAGATACAGTGTAATACACGAGGGCACAGATACCGGATTGCTGTGGAATTAAGACCCTTGTTATTTAAGCGCAGACTCTGAGAGTTGTCCAATTTATTATGCGTTTGAATAACATGTAAATGTATGTTGAATATTATGCCAATTATGTCAACAGCAGCGTTGCTACCAGGCAGCACGTGTTGAATTTAACGCCACATATTCAATCAATTGACTATTGAATTCTGTAATTCCCATAGAATTTACACTATTCTACTATTTCTAAACAAAGTTTTCTCTTTCAATTGTATTATTATGTATTTATGTGTAATTGTAATTTTTTCCGCTGCTTCCTACGAGTTTATGTGATGCCANAATACAGGTGAGGTGATGGCTACCCGGGCCCTTGGGCTCGAGGATCGAAGCATTGCCGACTCGCAGCTCAGCGCGTCATCGTGTCGGAGTACGATGTATTGCGCCAACGCAGCAAGGCTATCCAACCAACGACAGGCATGGTCGCCGAAGGATAGTGATGATCACCAGTGGATACAGGTTAATATACTTCAGTAAAAAAAAAACCCAACTCATATGGGGATCCAAACGGTACCCAAGTGGTCGCGGCCCCTTACATGATTATTACTTTTTCTTCTACTTCTCAAATTCAAACCCCCTCCCACCCCATTTTTCTTGCTAGCCAATCTGGCAGTGAGTTTTTTTGTTTTTTTTTAAATTTTGTCTGCGTTCCAGATCAACATGGCATAACCTTTTCACATGTCTAACGTTGATTTTATAGGTTGATACAAAGGTTATTATTGTCAACTGTCTTGGAAAACCGAAAGCGACTTGCCAGACACAGCGATCAAATGCAATTAATCTGGACTGTAAATGATAAAAAGTTAACTTTTCTATCTTTTCAAGACACCTCCCATACTTAGTTTCTATTTAGTTTCAATTACTTTCAATTACGAACAAGTTTGAAATTGAAAGAAGCATCAATTGAAAGAAGCATCTATAACTTTGAAGGAATTGAGAAATGAACCTAAAACACTCATCGCATGGAAAACAAACACATCCGTATTTTGAGTATACAAACATGTAAAAAATAGCTATGATACAAACTTTTATATTTTTATACAAAATCATGATTTGTGAATGGTGAGGTAAAACATAATATAGCAGAAATAAGAATGTCTGTACCTTGCTCTTTCTTTTATGCATGTCTAAAATAAAAATCACGTTGCCCTTCTGAGAAGATTTTTTATAACTTTCTCCTTGCATTAGGTTGACTTGCGCCAGTCGTTTCGACTAGAAGCCGTTCTAACCCAAGGTCGTGATCATGCCGATACTTGGGTAACAGCTTTCAGAGTGGCTTACAGCTCAGATGGATACTCCTGGACACACAGTCTAGGAAAAGATGGGCAACCAAAGGTATGAAGAGATACAGTGTAATACACGAGGGCACAGATACCGGATTGCTGTGGAATTAAGACCCTTGTTATTTAAGCGCAGACTCTGAGAGTTGTCCAATTTATTATGCGTTTGAATAACATGTAAATGTATGTTGAATATTATGCCAATTATGTCAACAGCAGCGTTGCTACCAGGCAGCACGTGTTGAATTTAACGCCACATATTCAATCAATTGACTATTGAATTCTGTAATTCCCATAGAATTTACACTATTCTACTATTTCTAAACAAAGTTTTCTCTTTCAATTGTATTATTATGTATTTATGTGTAATTGTAATTTTTTCCCGCTGCTTCCTACGAGTTTATGTTCCTTCAAATCATTTTAACAATTCCTAAAGCCCCCAGTATAATGAAAACGTATCTGTTCACAATCATTATGTTAAGCTCATTTCTTTCCCTTTATTTACATCCGTGCTGTAATATATTTTCTGTAATTATCATCATTTGAAATATATATAGCGGGTCCTTCCCCCATCCTAAAAAGAAAACCATAGGCTATTGCTCGTTCCGTCTGTTAAAACAAGAAATACCCGTTCATAAATTTGACTACGAATTTTCCCTTCTAGAAACAATACCCCAACTCTCTCAGTTAGAATTGTATTTATAAAAGTGATTGAAGGTAAAGTAATCATTGAAGATTTTGACATTTTCTTCTTGTAGATATTCCATGGTAATCAAGATCGGAACAGTCTGGTTGTTAACCCTTTCACTCCTGCCTTCGTTGCTCGATTCATTCGTATTGAACCCGTAGCATGGTACAACCAAATATCACTGAGGTTTGAACTGTTTGGCGCAGGACCCATCCCAGGTGAATCGATTGATTGATTGACTTATTTATTTCTATATTAAGAAACTCAAAATGGCAAGAGATAATATACTTAACAGTGAGTAAAATGTGAACAAATCTTCTTCAAAGGTGATATTAATTCTGTTATAAAATAAAGTATGATATAAAGGACCGAGTTTTTGGATTACAAAATTGCAGATGTATGCGTAAAAAGCAATGCTTATTCACAAATTCACGACTGTATACCTAACAAAAGGAATTTATTCCAAGGTCCAAAATACCGGTATGTAGGGGACGCGAACGACTAACGCTGAATTAGCTTGGCCTGAGCATGAGAGCATCGGCCAAGCGTGTCCTTGGCAAATCGATAGTAAAATAGATTCTATTTAGGCTTGGAAATAAATGTAGGGCATAGACTTTAGATGAGGATGCAATTCGAAAACAGGAACAATTAGTTTCAATTAAAAAAAGAGAGTTTTGAGCGTGCTATATCAATACATTGATACACATTATGAATAACTATGATGTATTTGTAATATCTAGGTAAGGTATATTCAGACTGATAATAAAATATCTATATCATTTTCCACAAAAATGAAAGTCATCTTATGAGTGTTGCATGACCTGATTAAAAGAACCGAGGAACAAAAATCATGCGAACTTTTATTACTTTTCTAGAAATTTAGCTGTTCGTGTCTCTTTATTAACTGATTTATTTCATTTTATTTCATTTGTTTATGTTCCATTTCATCAACTCAAAATGACAAAAGATAGTACAACTTAAGTGAAATATAAATTATTACTTTTTAATCCAAATGTTCACTCTCAACAGTGATACCTAACACCCTTGGTCTCGAAGATTATCGCATACCGGATTCAGAACTCCATGCATCCAGCTGTACCGATGAACGTCACTGTGCGAACCACGCCCGTCTTAACTTCCGCGGCGGAAGTGAGCTGGGGAAATCCCCAAATTTCCGTATGACATCACCGGGGAAAGTCCCCGGCGCGTGGATACCAAGGTTCAATGACCACAACCAATGGGTGGCCGTGGATCTGGTGGAGAAGTACAGGGTGATGGGGGTCATCACGCAGGGGAGGGAGGACGCGGATGAATGGGTGACGTCGTTTTCTGTATCGCATAGTATGGATTGCTTGACTTGGGCTTCCATTGCTGGTTGCGAAGATGAAGAAAAGGTATGTTCTGATAAGAGCTAAGTTAATATTACTTTAAATTTTATATTCGACACGTGACTGACAACCAGCACCGGTTAAATGAACGGATTCGATGGTTCATATGAATAATAGCTATGAACTATTCTCCAAATGTATATGATAGGTATATAATAATAACTGATAACATAAATTTAAATAGCGAATTATAGTTTGAAACATTCTCTTTGCGGTTTACAAACAATGAAACATGTAAGCAATATTATGCCGTTGGATCGACAGGGAGTCATAATTAAACCGTGCTCTTACCCAGGAGAGAAAGAGGGTTAAAATTTGAAAAGAGATGCGTCTTTAATGGTAATATAATTTTTATATAGGACCAACTGAATCTTTTCAAAGCCTAGGATTGATTCTGATTTCATCAGAGTCGGGTACAATATCAACGTGGCAATGACAAGCCGGTCACCAATGATGACAACTTGGCAGGATGTATTATCTCAAATACTCATTGACTAAAAAGTATTTTTTAAAGATGTAAAAATACACACTGTCAAATATCAAGATATTCGGATATTTATTCCCCTGCAATATGTTTTTCATTGCTCTTTATAATGTCAGATCTTTCGAGGTAACCACGACCGTTCTACTCCAATCATCAATCTGTTCAAGACGCCTCTCACAGCTCGTTCGGTGAGGATTCACCCAAAGAGATGGACGAGGAACATCGCTCTTAGGCTGGAGCTCCTCGGCAATGGACCAGTAGCAGGTCTGGAACCATATATGTTATGATGAGGAGGAAGAAGAGGAAGAAGAGGAGGATGAAGATGGTGATGATGATTGTGATGACGAGGAGGAGAAAGAGGAGGATTAAGATGGCGATGGTTATGACAGTGGAGGGATCATCCTAGAGAGAGAGAGAGAGAGAGAAAAGGAGCGGAGAGTGAGAGAGAGATGATGATTACTGTGAAGTTTTGATGATGATGACGTGGTGGTGACAGTAATGGTAATTATGATGATGATGATGATGACCACGTCCACGACGATGATAACGGTGGTGGTGGTGGCGACGGTGCTAATGACGGTGATGATAACGAAGGTGATGGCGATGATGATGGCGGTAATGATAGTGAGAATGATGAAGGTGATGATAATGACGATGGTCGTATGGGGTTCTTGATGTTGCCGACAAAGGCAAAGTTGATGATTGATTATAGAAGACGATGACGGTAATGGTACGAATGACATTTTTGGGGGAGGTGGTTGAGATGTTGAAGAAAATGATGTTGATAAGATTCGACGAATTCGTTGTCGATGATTATGATAATATTTCACTGATCCAATCTATCCCCGATAATTAAATTTTCAAAACAATTCTCTAAATCATTTTGCGACCATCCATCGGTTTTTAATATCTAATGTATTACATTTCCTATTCAATGGATAGTGCGAGGCTTCAAAAGCCCTAATAAGGAAATGAAAGTTTATCAAGAAAAGCCGTGCATGTATATGAGTCTCAACATGAAAAGTCTATAAATTGCTACCAATTTCATGAATTTGGCGTAATTGGCGTAAATATTCTAATCAAATGGTAAACGCCTAAACATTTAATGCTCTCGCTCTTTCTAAAATTTACAGAAATAGGTGTTGACGCCAATAAACTGGGGATGGAGAGCGGCCGGATCCCCGACTCCAGCATCGCTGCGTCATCATGTATCAACGTCGAAGCCCTCTGCACTGGCTCAGCGAGGCTCAACCACGAGGTCGGGGGATGGGTACCCTTTCTCAACAACCCCTCTCAATGGATTCAGGTGGACCTCCTAGGGGTGTATCGTGTCACCGGGGTCGTCACACAGGGTCGGAGTGACGCCCCTCATTGGGTCACCAAGTATACCGTCTGGACGAGCCGGCAAGCCAAGGGCACCTGGGCGCCTGTGACTGATGTGACTTGTGGAGAAAATAAACAGGTTGCGAATTGAATTTATTTCGAAATAATCTAGGGCATAATCGTCCCTTTTGCATTCAATAATTAAAGCAAAGATATATGAATGGACAGACTGTCAAAAGCATTATGAGATAAAGAAATGAAACAAAATGGCTTGCTTGACTGCAGTAAGATGGTCTGCCGATTATAGCTTACATGATTTTTGTTAACAGTGCCGTCTTTGTTTTTTTGTTTTCTAAGGCCATGTTCTTTTCTTTCTATCTTTGTTGTGTTTTTGTTTAATTACGTTCATTTTGTATACATGTTTACCCCATTTGAGCGATTCTTTGTTGGCATTAAATGAATGAATGGGTTTATTTAGAAATTCGTTTTCATTAAATAATCATGTTGGGATTATGGTTAGATATGGCCTTTCACAAAATCTCTTCTTTATAAATCTCTTCAAATG
Source organism: Temnopleurus reevesii (assembly GCA_036244855.1). NCBI lineage: Eukaryota > Metazoa > Echinodermata > Echinoidea > Temnopleuroida > Temnopleuridae > Temnopleurus > Temnopleurus reevesii. The sequence continues at coordinate 31,732 of BQKZ01006039.1, read as the reverse complement.
TATTCTGAAAAACTTGTTCGCCAAAGTTCATTTATATTCTTTGCATAATTTGCTATATCTCACAGATTAAAGTTTTTGCGGGCAATTGTGACCAGTTCTCTCACTTCACCAACCGCTTCGAGCCGCCAATCATGGCCCGGTACGTCCTCCTCGCTCCCGTAGCATGGCACGAGCACATCGGAATGAGGTTCGAACTGCTTGGCGAGGGACCTTTTATTCTACCCGAAATGACGGTGCATTGATGACACGCGGAGATGCCAACCGTTCTGTGATCTTCATTTTAGATTAAAGACATTGTCACACATTACGATTTTGTTATTTAAAAAAAATTCTCATATCAAAATGGATTACCTACGTTATTACATTCAGATAAAAACAACAAAGAATGCAGAAATAGGCGTCATCCGAAAATTTAATAAAAAGTGTGCTGTCACTTTCTTACTGCACAGTGTGATATTTGTTTTATTATTTTTTTTTAAAGCACTAAACGTTGATTTTGAACGCTAATATTTTCACAGCTTAGTATATGTATACCATCAACCATTAAGGTAGCATTTAGAATCTGACAGTTGAGAATATCTTTAAATGAAAACAATGTTCAGCAATGTCTTTATGAATTAAATGCGAAAACTCCTATAGTTGAAATAAATGTGCCCTGGCATAAGAGGATAAGAGAAGGCTTAGGGTATTTGTTCAGTCATTCCCCAGGAAAAATCGTATTGCATACCTGCCAACTATTGTATTAAATAGCAACATTCCTATTTATTGGCAAGAGAAAATTATCAATTTAACCCGTTTTATCCCTTTTCTATGAAATCAGTATGTAATCTTGGATAGTAAATTTAGGAATGTTTCTAATTTTGCCATTCTTTAAAGTTACTTCTTCCTATTTCTTCACTGTCAGGGTTGGCAGGTATGGTATTAATTTCCCTGTAAGAAAATGCAATATTAATGCTTCTTGATATTCACGTAGAAAGCGATTGTGTTGCATATTTACATATCATAACATGAAGCAAAAGTTTATTAAATTGTGACATATATAATATGTTGAAATGTTGAAAATTCGAAACATCAAATGTTAACAACCCTTTGTACTGATTAGCCAGCTCTAAATGTATTTAAATGAAGTTACCTTGCCGGCATATTACCATCAATATTCTAGACTGTTTTGTAATTTTGGTCTGATTGTTAAAAAAAATCAATTAGGTAAGATATTAATTTACAGAAATTCCCCATCTCCATAGAAATGAAATATAATATTTTGGCTTTTTTTGTTTAATCTCTGATGATTTATTGCTCATATTTAAAAAAAAATCTTGTTTGAACGTGTCTCTCATATTCGCATCCCAACTTTGCAATATGCTTTCATTGTATTTATATATGATATAATTATGGAAGTGATATGGTGCTGAAATAATACATTTTATAATCATTTTTCTTATCAAATCTTCTTTATTTTAATACACTGTTGCTCATACATATTTAATATATTTTTTGCTTGTTTCTACACTCTGCACAAAATTTGTTGAGATTTCTCTTTGAAATAACCTTTTACAGCTATTCTCTCACTACAATATACTATGCTCGATTAATACTCTCGACTGTAAACTACAATATTCAAAGAGTATATGTAATCGAATGTATTTTGTGCAATTTCTTAGGAAAAATATAACTTTAATATCGCGTATTCACTTGGATATAACATGGACTACTCCATAAACCGTTGTTAAAATTACATTCGTACATTAATTAGCCCCTTATGTCTAATCAATTTAAAAAAAAAATTTCTACAAATTTCAGATATCAGTGACTCCCACTAGTTCAATTGGAACTATGAAATTGGTTTAACTTTGTACCAATGAGGACGCAAAGAGATGTCAAAACTTTACATGCAAAGTATAGAGTCACGCCACAAGGGGCCAAGTACATGAAAAGGTCTTAGCTATATCCTTTTCGTGCTAAGACGCCTTAACTTCTTGTGCCACCCTCTTAACATAGACGTATCGATGTTTTTGTCTGTGTTAAGAGGGTGGCACAGGAAGTTAAAAGGTCTCAGCAAAAGGAAGATAGCTAAGAAAATTTCGTGCAATTGGCCCCAGGTTCCCATGAGAAAGATTTCCAATCAATCGTATAAGTCTATGGCAAATTATGTACTAAATACCTCTTTTGTGTAACATGCCCTAAGTGAAAAGGGAATAAGAAAAAAATAAAGATAAGTAACGGTATTGAATAAATCGGCTGAAAGATACATGTATTATATACTAATACACGAAGAAATGTTATCGTTTGTTCCCAACGACCCAAGTAAGGGGGGGGGGGGGAAGGTTATAAACCGTTATTTTATTGCGTGAAAGGTGACGTGATTTTTTTTCCATATCTTGTCACTCGAATGATAGGATAGTTTGTTTTCTTTCTCGAGATGAATAAGTACAAAATTATAGTCAGATGTAAATTACCCTTTACGCGCTGATTAAATAATAATGCATGGCATGATTACGTAAATTGTTACTTGAGCATGATAATCAAATCATCGTGAGTGAAAATTTAAAGAACATCATTGTTTTTATACAATTAAAAGACGGTGGTTTTGAATGATTTTGTTGTATCGAGCCAGCAATTAGAGAGGGAGAGAGAGANATGATAGCGATTGATATCAATCGCAAGTCTATGGCAAATCATGTACTAAAGTTTGCAATTGATCGCAAAATCAAATAGCGATTAATCGCAAACCTTTATGTTACGGGGCCCAGGAGAGTCGGTGTTGAACATTGTGAACAGGGAAGTGAGTGGCTTAAGTAATGGTCACAAAACCGCGGACTTTCCTTTAAACGAAAAGTGAAAATGAATTTTGAGAGTGAGGCAGGAAATCATAGTCGTGAAGGGAATATTTCTTTTCATAAATATTCATTAAGATTCATTCGCTTTATGAGCTGTGATTCATCATGGAAATGTTTACGGAATGTCGGTCACGACCAATTTATTTCCCTTGTCGGAAATGTACTAATTTCCTTTTCCGGTACGGCTTTGAGATACCATAAAATTTGTTTACATCATTATTAGTCGAAAAATTCTGTTGGATCAGCTGACTGTCGCTTTTCTGCCAAAATGGCAGCGAATCCACGCCCCAGAGTCACCATTTTTCGAAATGGAAGGACAACTGATGGCAAGGTATGATTAATTTTGTATGTAGCCATTCCAGCATGTGAATGAAAGCGTTCAACATGTTGTTTAGTAGCAAAATGTGGGCTTGTTTGTGCAGTCGATAAGTCATTCGTGTGTCCCCATTCGTACAAAACCGTGTCAAGTTTATGATTTGTAGACTCTTCTGTCGATTTTATCTTAAATTTCATTTTTCACTTTAGAATAATCATTTAAAAAATATTTGTATTGGTTAAAGTATTGGAATAAAATATACAATACTTTAAATTGAAGTTTAATCGTTGTATTTGAAAAGAATAGACCGAACTTATTTCCATATATTTTGTGAGACACAGTCACAGACGAGACACACCCATCCCAGACCCATGCATTTGCATTGACTGACTCACTATTGGCTATTGCACAATCATGTCAAACATAGATATTTATTATTGTTTATGTTGACAAATAGTAAATGTTGGCATATAATTTTCAAGACAAAACCAATAGAGAAGAAGATGGATTTAAAGATTGTGTAAGAAGATAATTTTTAATTCTTTTATATTTGATTTTCCTGACTAACTTTATAGTGGCCTGGCCCACTGATTCATATAGATCTAACTTAGGATCATCAGTTAATAAATTGATCAAATTCTGAGAATATATTGACTAGATCATGTTCATTGAAATAGAGCTGAGATTATATTTCTAATATGATTTTTGTGGTCTGGGATGGTTGTCTGGACGTTATACAAACTTAAACTGGCATTTTCTCTTCAAAATTGTGCCTCTAATCTCTATCATCAATAAAAGAAATGCAGAGCTCATTATTATCTTGGTTTTTTTTTGATATTCTCAACAGTAATATGGAAGAAATTCTTGAAATAATCAATGCTTTTTTAAAAAAATGATATAAAACCTGTCATCTGGATAACCAACGTTTTCGGACACCCAATATCTCAGTATATAAAACATTAAAAAGAGCCATCTAAATAGAACATTTATATTGTCATTTAAAAGTTCATTTTTTCCTGTGATTTTTTTAGTTAGTTAGTTAAATGTTGAATTACAACATGCTAAAATGTGAAGTTTTAAAATAAGCCTACTTATAAAAGCTGAGTACTTCCTACAACTTTATAATATCAAGGAAATATATTCTAACCCTTCATAGACCCTATGCAGCACAACATGAAATAAAGATTTGAATATTGAACTTTGAAGTATATCAAAGGGAAGATCCATGTCTAAAAGATCATGTATTGATTAAAAACAGGAAATCTAGACAAAAAAAAAAAAAAAAAAATTGGGGGGAAATTGGAAAATGAATATAAGAGAGATACTATTTTGCAAAACACAAACAAATTATTTTGTAAAATTTGCAACGCTTTATTACATGTTATGATGTACTGTGCGAGTAAGAATTATTTCCTACCTGTTATTACTTAGAAGGTTATAACAATAGAAATTGTTTAGTGATTCCAATTTGTCCCGAGATTTAAAGTGATAACATGTGGGAAGGAATTTTGACTTACACTGCATGTTTGTCACCATCTACTTATTGGTTTTCGAACCCATTTTAACCCTTTTTTGGGAAGATTTTTTTTTATCACCTTGAATCCAAAATGAGAAATAATTATGTGTTATACTGGAATTTAGTGCAATTAACAGAATTCTTACTGTGCTGTAGTTAAAAAAGCATTCAGAAGATTTTCAAATCATGTTTATTATTTTCTATCTTTTTCATGTTTTCACTATCTGTTTGTTTGTGTTTGTCTCTGAAGTGCCATGAGCACTCTAAGGTGGACCTGTTCAATACATAGATAGCCACCATAACTATTGTTATGAAAATATTAATGCTGAATTAAAACAATTATCCCCCCTCATCTTGGCCAAACTAAGTTCGATCCAATTCGTTTTTCTTTACAGGTTATCGCATGTCCAGAGACCATGGAAAGGCTAATTCTAGTGGCCAGTAACTGCCTAGGTTTAACAGCTACTCATGTATTCACAGCCAAAGGAGGAAGAATAGAAGATGCCTCATTAATCAGGTATTGTGCACTAGGCTAAAAGCTCTCTAGAGAGCCCTTCAGTTTGATGAACCAGATTCCAGTTTGACGGCTCATATTAGCAGTATATCTTGAAACTGAAGAAAGGCATTTCATTTTTTTTGTTACATTTTTGTACATGCTATGGGACTGGTCGCAAAAGTAAGTTTCTTTATTGACTCTTTGAATCTGCAATTGAGGTCATTTTATCTTGATGCATTTGGATGGAATTAAAATATTTTGTAGTATTATGTCTTTAGTACTTTCAATTATATTACTTCTAAGGAGTTTTTCATTTCCTAATTAAATACAGAGGAAGTATACAGTTAGAGAATCATAAGTGTTGATGATAATTCTTAAATCTTAAACATATTGCATTCGCACATGCATGTGCCAGCTAGACCGAGACTTGTTTTGATTCACATTCATATTGTTGGTAATTGATAATGCTGCAATTTTAGAGCGCATAGGGAATTCTCATGATGAGTTGATAAGCGCTATATAAAAGCTGTTCATTATCATTATTATTATTGATGTAATATCCTTTGAATTGAGTAAGTCTAATAAAGACATATTATATGATCTCTTTCTCTTTTCATCTTCAGGGACGATGAAGTTTTGTACATATCAGAGAATGAACCTTTCATAGGTAAGAAACTCTTGGAGCACAATGCATTTTAGACGACTTCAAATGGTAAAGTCTAATTATGACAACGGTACCAAAAAAAAAACATTTATCAGCATCAAGGATTCTACAAGACTTGCTGTAAATCACAAAGTTGTCATAACGTTTATGCAATAGGGCCCAGGTCTAGGGCCTGTAACACAAGAGATGCAATTAAAGTTACAACAAATATCAACCAAATTAAGTCTATCGCAAAACATCCAGAGATACATGTAATCATCAATATATTGTATCTATTTTATGTTACAGGCCCTTTAGTCTGCAGTCACATACCATTGGCTTTCTGTGTCTCATTTTGCATAGTGCATGAAACAGATTCTGAAATGACAGACTGCATTGCCGATTTGCAAGGGCTTCATAATATTGTGAAGTAGTCTCAAAATGCAGACACTTGATTATGCACAATGTACAGTGCGGAAAACTGAAGCCAAGCATCAGTTCCGACAGACCAGCCCAGATCTGCTTTTAATAATAATGTGGTCCCATTTGTACCAGTCCTACAAGTATAAATACACAGATTGTCACAATTCCTCAACCATATAAAACATGTTTCATTTAAACAAAAATAAAGCAGTATAGCATGATAGAATAAAGGTGACAGGGGAGAGGAAGTTGTGGCATGGATTACCGTCTTCGCTTGCTGGGTTAGTTTCTGATGAAATGAATTTGTGATTTTAGATGATGTTTATATTTATTTTGATTAAAAATATTGATATTCTATCCAATCATATTCTGCGTTCAATTCAGATATTATTACACACTACTCTCTGTTTTTTTTTTCCTCCAAATGTATGACCTTATAGGGGGCATACATATACCAAATTGTTGCGAAATGAATGATTAGTCCAGTGTATATTTGTGACTGTGAATCAGTCTTAAGAATTTTTTTTTAATTAAACGATTTTCCTACAAGCAATACAAACAAACATGCATGCATGATCACACATGTTCTATGTATCACCTTTAAACAGGACCCTCCATAGTGAAAGCACAGATATTCCACAGTTTAAATTTGCAACCAATCTGCAGATTATTTGCAATTGGTTACAACTTTCTACTAACACCCACTGCCGGCAATATTAGATGAAAATTATGATCAATATTTGAGCGAAGGAATAAGATACCTGCCAATACATGTACAGTCTTTTTATATGATAATTCAATGTATACTAAACTTTTTTACAATTTAAAAAAGAAGAAATAAATAGAGGCTTTTCCTCATACAAATCTGTGAAATTCAGGTATTTTTGATAGATTCACAAAGATATATAAAGCGGTTTCACGTCCTTCATGAATAAATATTATTATACATGTAGCTCTTGCAATTACATTGACAACTTAAAGATTTACATACAAATGCACAACAATTTCTTGAATCTTTAATTTTGCGATTTGCAAACTACCATGAATCACTTAATTGTACAAGCCAATTAGATGCAAACTAATTTTTACCCATGCCTGATTATCATTGCTATCAAAGAATAGCAAAAAATGCAATTTCCTATTGATATTATCTGGATTCAATCAATGCCTACACAGATTTAGAGATGTCAATTTTCCGTTTATATTGACTCAATATTTACTGACTCGACAAAGTAAATCCCGCTCATCCTCATGAAATTCTAAACTAATCCAGATGTGTTGAATCGATAATTATTTATCCATCTTGGTAAGAGACAAAATGGCTGATTCAATTTTGTTATAGTATCTAAATGTGGTGTTATGTTAACCCTCTCATTTCCTTAGTCGCATTTTGGCACCACTTAACACTGTTTATAATAACAAGGAAGAATGAATCTGCTTTTGTTTCACTATATACTGCCCTCTACTGTTTGGATATGTACCATTGGAAAGCTAGAGAGTGCGGCTTTTTAATGAATACAAACAGTAGGGGTATTGTCTGTGTTACTTTTCTGACAAATTAGATTGGAATCTGCTCTTGTTTCACTATATACTGCCCTCTACTGTTGAGTTATGTACCATTGGAGAGCTAGAGAGTGTGGCTTTCCAATGAATACAAACAGTAGGGGTATTGTCTGAGTTACTTTTCTGAAAATTGGAATTAAAATACAAATTATGATTTTCTCAAAAAGTAGCCGGTACTGAGAGGGTTAAAAGCTATAAAGTGCGATTTTAGGCTCATGGTGACAAATTCTTGATTGCAGATTGAAAACTAAATCAATCAGATCTTGGCCTTTGGGGGAATTGGAGGTAAATCTGATAAGGATAAAAAGGTTACTATCCTCTCTAAACCTATACTAATAATGGAGAAATGAACTATACAATAATCATACAATAATTTTCATTAAATGAGAGGTTATCAAATACATCTGGGAACAACCCATTGGGAGTTTATTATCTTAACTATAATTGTTTGATATTGAGAAGTGTTATGTTATCATAGAAACTGCTATTGCAAGAGGCGACGTGGTGTAGTGGTAGTGACTCTCGCCTTTCAACTAGAGGGTGGAAGGTTCGAATCCTACCCATGGCGTCAATTTCCTTCAGCAAGAAATTCATCCGCATTGTGCTGCACTCAACCCAGGTGAGGTGAATGGGTACCTGGCAGGAATATTTATTCCTTGAAATGCCAAGTGCGCCACGAATGGCTGCCGGGCTAAAGCTAGGGTAATAATAATGTAAAGCGCCTTGAGCACTCGGCAGAGTGGATACGTGCGCTATATAAATTGCATCTATTATTATCATCCCAGATCGGACCATCCCTGTCCTGTGAGGCACTTTTTCTACTGATAGGCAAAGTAAAATGTGATATCAGGGCCTACTATCCTTTAGAACAGGGGGGACCCTGCATGTAGAAATGTAAATTTTTATATTGAAACTAAAGGAAATTAGCCCAAACATAATGTGATGCTGGAGGCATTTCATCTATGTTTTCTTGGCTGTCCATCCATCCATGCAAATTTGTTACAATGATAACTATAGAGCTATTGAACGGATTTTCACCAGATTGGGCTCAAGTATGTATAAGCATGTGCGGGTGAAGTGGTTAGATTTTGGTTTCAGGAGATAAAATGTCAAAGGGCCAAGAAATCTGTGAAGAATCACCAAAGATAGGTTGTTACCACGAAAGTGAACCAATTTCTCCTAAACCTGACTCAATCATAAAAATATAAGGGGGAAGTTGAAAGGGTCAAAGGTCACAGGCCAAAAAATAACCCAAAATGTTTTTGACTCTTTATGGCATGGTATAAAGCAGTGATATTTTGTATCACATGATGGGGAGGCATACATTTCGACCGTGCGCGGTTGAGAATTCATCTAGATTATGATGCTGTTCTGATCACGAATATTTATCTTCCTTACTCTCATATTTTTTTTTTTTTTTTTTTTTTTTTTTACAGATCCCAAGTTCAGTAGATCAGGACAGAAGAGTGTGATGATGTGCAGTCATGAAAAGATGAATGGGTCCGTCCAAAACGACTGGATTACACTGAACGTTGGAGGAAGACACTTCATGACAAACAGGTCAGCTTTAAGGATAATTCAACATTCCTAAAGGAGTCATTTGATGATTTATAGATTTTATTTTTAAACATTTTTTTTCTGTCAACAACATTAATTTTTATGGCTGACTCAAAAATTCAATGTTTGTGGTGAATAAGTCATTCCTGATACAATCAAACATCTTATTGAAAATGATACTTAGCAACTGGAGCCAAATCATTTTATATTGATACATTGGTTGGTACATACAGGTACAACATATTTTGCTACTTTATAAACAACATAGATGATGAACATAAACATTGATTATACTAATCATAATGATAATAACGATTACAAGTTATAACAATAACAATATTAATAATATGATTTGACAGGGCCAAAATGAGAATTGCAATATTGTTTTTTTTTTATATATTTTGTTTCCTTTTTCTTGCAGGAGGACTTTAATAGGAAGAGATTCAGAAAGCATGCTGGCAAGAATGTTTGCTGATGATGGTGAGAAATAACGTTTGGCCTGACATTTTTTTAAAACAAAACAGAGCAGTGATTTGAAGGGGAAAATTATACAGAGAACTGCAAAAATAGAATATGTCTATACTTCATTTCAATAAACACCTTTTTCCAGATATGAAATGTTCAACAGAACTTGTCTCTTAAAGGTAACACATATATAGAAAAACCGGAATGTTCAAGACTTGATGCTGGATTCCCTATCAGAAGTTCAATTCAGAAGCATTTCTAGGCATTGTTTTATGATATTTATCATTGACCGTAACTTTGTCATTAAACCGATAGACCAGTTTTGGGAGGATGGCACTTCATATATTAACTAGTTTGCGAGCTGCTGTAAAATTATTACCATAATGCAGTTTTTAATAGTAAAATAGAGCATGTTCATAGTTTGTTTGAATGAAATTGACCTAGAAATGGCTTAATTATCGCAAAATAAAAAATGATGCTGAGGTCGTTCTCCCTTACACAACATGCTTCATGTACAAAATGAATGCGAACTCACACACTGCAGACAATACCACCGATCGCACCGCCCATACCAGGCCGACGCTCCCCAGTGCGAAAGCACCTGGCACACCATGGGAATAATGGCCGATTAACGTGTTCGACGTAAAATACAACAGAATACGAGCAAAAATCTTCTCCTAATTTCGTAGACAGATATATTTAGGCATGTAAAACAACTTGTGAATACGTCAGCTCATTTCACATCACTTTCTGCATCCCGACCATTAC